>JAGDQP010004629.1:0-83700 GCA_022664845.1 Lepisma saccharinum | reverse complement strand
CTAGCACCAGAGGTGAGCGCTCTACCAACTGAGCCACCGTGGCCCCTCTAACACTCTAGTGTTCCTTGTTTCATTTATTCCCGTATCTCCTCAGTTTTATTCATTCTTATAACATTATTTAGTGCATATGTATTATATTTGAATATTAGAAAAAGGAAAATCCTTTTCGCCAGAAACACAAATAAAAATTATGAGGACAATATTTAAAACAATATGAATAGCACTTTATAAACTCTCGCATTAACCATAGTGATCGTAGTTCAGTTGGTACAGGATTGGCTTAGCAGTTGGAAGGTCTTGGGAACGATGCTAATTACCTTTCCATTTGAAAGTTAAGTAATCCTGGTATTTCATGATTCTGCTGAGAAACGTACAAAAGAGAAGGTTAATTACGCCTTACATCTGAGAACCATAGGAAACATTTATGTGTAATGTACACGATACGCTTATCAGGTGTACTTAATCTTGAAATGAGATTAATTGCTTACCTGCAGGGAAACGATGACGTGCGTCGCTGGTGCAGTTTCACAGATGATTAACTGCTCGTGGAATACATGCAGGAGTGTGTCTAGACCGAAACAATAGCAATAATATATGAAAATAGTAAAATAATCCCGGAAAGAACAAAAAGAGTCTGCGGAGTCTGTATATTTTGAAACCTATTTTTTAGCCTTGTTTGTGTGTCAGAATTGCGTTTTTCAACATTCACAATAAATAATTTCAATATTAGTGAGTTTCTTTATATTAATAATGTAAGTTTAAATACATACATACATACAATACATGGCGAAAATTTTCACAAATGGCAACATTGATTGATTTAATTGAATTTATTTATAAGCTTTAGGCATCTTTAGTTCGGGCTGGGATACGGTAGGGGAAAGGATGGAGAAGGCAGCGACCTTACTTAAGATGTCATGTACGCATTCACCTGGTGAAACTGAGGCAAACTCTGGAAAGCCTCAGTCAGGATGGTCGCCCGTTGGGCTTGAACCCCTGTGCCTACCCATCGCCGATCCAAAGTCCGTGACGTTACCGCCAGTACTGCGATGGTTGCGTTTGATTGATTGAAGCTAGAGGAACAAGACAAGGTCAAATCGGATGAATACCGGGTCACCGAGGCAGCACTGTTTGGGTCAGGCCAATGGCCAAAAGTGACTCGATTTCAACTCTTGGGTCACTTTTAACCAATTGACAAGGGACTTTCTAGTGGCTGCAGATCATGACACATCCTCAACCAAATCACATTCCTTTGTAATTAATAACATTATTGTAATTTATCGATTTTACATTTGTAGCATCGACAATCATTAATATGTTAGATGATAAGAATCATGTTACGTATGAGAAACAAATTCATCTCATACTTGTAAGAATTTTCAATAGAGCTTCTACCTACAATGTTAATATGATATGCTTTTCCGTTTCCTTAATAGAAGAAAAAAGGCTCAGATCCACCGAGTTGTACTCTCAGCGTTACAAGCTTACAAAGGAAAAGCAGGGAGAATTTCTTCTCTAAATCTTTATTGAATTGAAACTCTTCTTTAATATTCCATGTCTCCAGAATTCAGATAATTGAAATTGAAAATTGTCTTCTATTTATTACTATTTTAGGAGTTGAAACTGATAGATATCTCCTGACCTGTCAAATCTAATGTGTAAAACTATTTACATTGAAAAACCGTAAAATTAAACCGAGAATTTATAATGTCATTCAAATTTTCAGTCTCTTTATGTCTTGTCTTAATGAACTTGCATTTCTTTGATTTTGAGTTCCTCAAATTTCTGACTTATATTATGAACTTCCATTATCAGACATTTTCTTGATGTAACGTTCTTTATGTATTTTTTTACTGTTCCTAATTATCCTACGATTATAACTCTACAAAGAAGCAATACTCACCTTTTACTAGGCAAACTACAAAGAACACTCTTAACAACGACTGATTATTAAATAGATAGATAGATAGATAGATAGATAGATAGATAGGTAGATAGATAGATAGATAGATAGATAGATTGATTGATTGATTGATTGATTGATCCATTCATTCATTCATTCATTCATTCATTCATTCATTCATTCATTGGTAGCGAAACGTTATCTAGTTGCACAAGCAATTGATTGTAGTTTCCTTGCAAACTTGTTTCAGACGAGGGTTCAGTGCACTATTGATGAAGGCAACATTATTTTCTTTTCTCCACTTATGATGTTTATGCCATTAGGCATTTAACGAAGTTTTGAAATTTCGCAGTCAAGTTGTTGAGCCGAGAGAAGAATATTGTGCAGAGTATTTTTCGTACTGGAATTAGCTAATGGAAATCTGCACAAGTAGAAGATGCACCATTTTGTTTAGCGTAAATACTATCAAAGATGTTTGTATGTTACTGATGTTCTAGTTAAGGAACGTGATAAGTGGTATCATAAATTTATATATTCTATTTAATTTTCGCCAATTCGCATATCAAATACTTACAAGAAGGAATGTGGAAACGCCTCTTCAGTTCTTTTAAATCAAGATGCCAGACGTGCAGAATTTAAGCAAGAAAATGTTAGGAATTTTCATTGAGCGAAATTAAAGGAATATGAAATACAAGGTTCTGAAATTCCAAAGGTCTTTCATAAATACATATTTCTCTCCTAAAAATACTTAACAGAAGATATATAACGTAAAGAGAAGGAAGTATTTTTTGGTAGTATTCTTTCAGAAAATAATCTGCTACATTAAACAAATAATATATCTATGTGATAAAATTTAATCGTGAAGTAAGAAAATATTTACGACAAATAAGGAAATGTATTCATTGTACGGTATTTCTATAAACTTCAAGGCATCTCCTATTCAAACAATAGCATCTATGTTACCCATTTGAAACTATTGGAGAAGGTTAAGTGAATTCACTTCAGTAATTCATATTAAATTATTAGCTTACCAGGTCAGTATATTACTTCTTGGGTTTTGTACTTTTATTTAAGCCTTTCTAATATCTTTATCGTATTTAATTCTATAATAAACGCTTGTTTTCAAATAAGTTAATGTTTCATTCTTAAGTGGATGGTCTCACGCCTAAACGCACAAAGTCAGTCCTTAAACAACGTTCCGTAATAATAATAATAAGATGAAAAAATATTTTTTATCATTCCACAGGTCTATCAACAGAAGATCTATTTAAAAAAAACTGATCTATTTTTGTTGTTCTTTTTATAATTCTGTCTAAACTTGTAGCTTTGTTTATAAAATTGATATCTCGATTCAGTCCATTTTGACACACGATTATGCAAAAATAATTATCTACACGTCACGCTGTGTACACAACTACTAAGGGAGCTCTAAATGTAAATATATCCAAGAATAAACATGAAATATTGGTAGGCTATCCATGAATTCTGCATAACTTAGGTATCTATACTAACTAAAGATCAGAGTAAAAGTCTCTTTATTTAGATTTTAATTTTTAAAGAGAAACTTTAAAGCCAGGTAAGAAACTTGTAACTTCTTTTCTTTTCTCATTTTCTAGAATAGTTGGAAGCTGGAAATATCTGTTGATTTCTGATTTTACTACCTAATGTAACTGAACCCCTGGGTTTGAGGTTGTGAATCGGACGTTTACCTTCGTCTTCTGTAAAAAAGTTTGTATCTACATACCCTTTTGCTTTCATATTTGTATCCACTCAAGAATAATTCTGCATTACGTCTGCATGAAATTACAATTGGATCGCCATTCGCCGAGAACCCCTGTGCGGTGCCTGTCCAATATTGACTAGTCTTATCATTCTCTGCTGTTTCATCTCATTTGTTGTTAATGGTTCTTGGTATCAAAAATTGATGAACAGTGGGATAAGTTATTAAGGAATGTTAAAATATAAATTGTAATTTTTTTGTAAAACGTAGGAATTTTTTATGTTTAGTTTAGTGGTTTTATTTGTTTATTTTTTCATCTTTCTTTTTACTTAGTTTTCTTATATCACTTATACAATAATTTCTACAGTACAAGGTTTATTTTGGTATTGTATGCTTAAATGTAGTAGAAACAGGGGGTGAGAGGGATCCAGTGATCCAGTTGTTAATTATAAATTCACTTTGTGTAGTCGGTACGGGATTGGCTGGAAAGAGGCCAATCAGGAACCACAGATAGCTGTCTCACTAGAAGTTGTGTTGTTTATGTGATTTAGTGTGTCTGATGAAGCAAAGTTGTTAGTTAGATGGTGAAACTGTTACACGTTTTTTTTTTTAGTTTTTAAATAAAATGTATTTGCTTTACTCAGCTATTATTTTATTTTATGTTAAGTATATAAAAGCAAAGCCTTGATATAGAAAATATCTTAATTTGACTCGAAAATGTAATAATTTCACATGGGATTATAAAGTTTTACCCATATAATTTATTCTTCAAAACGGAAAGAGTTACTGCTATCTTTATTTAATGGTTAACAACGCATCATGGGTATTAGTCAAGTTTGAACGACTGTATTCGTAATTCACAGAACTACATTACGTTACTGCATGCCATCTTCTTTATTTGACTTTAAAGACCATTAGTTTAGTTTTACTTTAGGTCTTGCTGGAAAAGAAAAGTTATATGGCTGAAGGACTACTAACACATAGCGTTGAGTTATGCTGTCAGATACTTGACGAAAAGATAAACTCCGTTTGAAAGCGTTGCCTGGTTGCTACTCTGCTAGCTTACAAATTAGAACGTTGGAGTGCTTGCTGGGGTTCGGTTCCCGCCAGGGACAACTTTTTCCTTACAGAAACATTACTTTTTCTTACTAATTATGGACACATGTTCCCTTTTGCATTTTTCACGGACATTCATTCCAAGCAATCGTTCGTGAGTTCATTGAACTTATACTACGATCGGGAGTTCATCTTGAAAAAGATTACATTCCCCTCATAAAGAGCCACTGTAGATCACATCTTTCTTTGGAATAAAAATATTTAATCTTTTCTCTAATAAAAATCCGCTCTGAAAGAGCGATCATTCTTTCCGCTATCATATCCGGTTTTCCGAATATAGCGTGTAGGGAAGGTTGATACATAGTTCAAGTATGAACACTAAAATCCAGTTAAGATTAAACACTAGGTCACGAGAGTTAGATTTGAACGTGATTCCATTGAACCACTAACTAAAGAATATGATTACGCCATACCTTAATGTCTAACACAATTTAGCAAAATTAATTTTACAGCATCTTAATCATTTTGATGCATTCATGCATTCTCTCTCTCTCTCTCTCTCTCTCCATTTAGGTTCATCACTTAATCATTACTAACGCTTTAAACACTTTCCAAATAACAAGGAATTGTTTTTATTGATTTGGAACTTGAAAGCATTGTGTGTGTGTTTCTTTCTCAAACAAATAGGGTGTTTACTGTCTTTTGATTTAGTTCTTTATTTCAGCTTGAAAACGCTTTCTCCTTTGAAATAAAATGATTCGATGCATTTAAATGGTTAAGAGAAACAGTGGTCAAACCTACATGTCAGAAGAACTAAGAAAGTGGTAAAGATTCAATTTTCAGAGTTAGTGTCAAACAAAATTCGAAAAACGTGACCTATGATTTTAGTTTTTAACAAGCTCTGATAAACTAGAGCTTACTGACTTTTTGCTTCAGTTTCTCGGTTATCTTTAAAACAAAACAACATTGCAGTCAACCATTTGTTTCTAATTAATTATAATGAGTATATGTTGGTTGATAATCATAAAGTTCTGACAGGATGCCAATTTATCTGTGATGCTTAGTCGTTGCCTATCGATGTTAATGGGTAGGCTAAATGCGTCTCCTTAAGGTACTTTGTGTGGTTTCTCATGAGGAATTCTCAGTAGTCGGTCTCACTAGCCAGCCATCTTGACTGATGCTTTTTAGAGTTCTTCCTTAATCCCACACGGCTAACACTAAGGTACAACACTCAAAACTATGCGTGATTAAAAGTGTCAAGGTCACAATCAAAACTCGAATATCAGTTGAACCTACAGAAAGGTGACAAATATAACCAGAAGCTCAACAAGATATTATTTTAGGATGAATCACCATTGGACGATGGTTACCACGCTTGCTTTTTGTGCGCTTGGCTTCTGGTTAAAACCCAGTTCGCAACCCACTCAACGGAGGGAGCGGTTCGGGGTCAAATTTACCTAAAAGTTGTAGATCTCGTCATTACATGAGTACAAGCTTAATTAGAACGTCAATCACACTTCACAATAACAGAAAATGTAATGTATACTTAAAAATATCTTAACATGGACATTTTAAAAATGGACAATTGTTCCAGTAAGAGTTTAATTATTTTAATATTGGATTTTGTTTGCAGAAAGTAAAGTTTGCAGAAATTATATCAGTAATTACTTCAATTTTGTACTGTGTAAACTATAAGTGGGACTGGAAAACAGCCATTTATTTTTATTTATTCCTTATAAATTTCTGCCTATGTGTTGTTCCTTGTCATATTTTTATAGTAACTTACTCTACAATATATGTTCTCACATGTGGTTATTGTTCTTCTTAATCAAATGAGTGGTTGCATTATAGTTATCAGAGGCACTATTAATAGTTTAACGCAGAAACATTCTCGGGAGAATATCATTCCATATAGTCTATAATGGTGGATGGAAACGTTGAACGTGCGAACTTTACAAATATATTAATGTATTCCAAATGTCTTTTGGTCGTACACATAGAAGATGTGCCTTTACGAGACGATGCTTTGTACTCAAGATGAATAAACAGCACATTAGAAATTGTCTGTGAATATAATTTTGAATGATGTTTCTCAGGCAACGATTCACATTTCATTACTTCACATTATCTTTGCTGACTGCATGTAGGGGTCCATAGCTTCAGATTCTGAGTTGTTCTGCTTGAGTTTATTTACCTATTTAAAGCAACTGTGGGAAACTTAACCAATTGAAATAAACACTGATGCTTTCATGATACATAAATTTACGAAACGTTTCCTCTGCTCAAACCTGATTTCAAGATATATCCTTATTTATTAAAGCGAATTGAATATATTGGAAGGAAGTTTTCTCTTTAACTTCCAATGAAAATATTTTGATGTTAAATTTCTTGGTTTTGAAACAGTAGAATGCAAATTTAATGTTTTCTGAAAGTCAATGGAATTGTATGCATGGAAGTATTCTTCCATTGAGAAGTTATAAAGACATGCATTTCAAATTTAGTATTGGAAACATTCTTCATGTCGATTCTTTGTTTGAGCCTCTACCACACGATTCATATTCATTATTCCGTGTTGAGTACAAAAATAAGAACAAGGTAAAGAGTTATTTCAGAAAAGAGAATGAAACTTACGGTTAATTTAATTCAGTCAAAAATCCTCTTTCAAATCTATCAACTATTTTCCTGTGAATATTTACTAAACAAATGATTTTTGTTTCCTACAAATGTGCTAAAACACTGCAAGCACTGAGCGCAGAAACACGTAAATGGAAAGTTTTCGAAAATAACCTTTTCTTCACCGCGCGATAGGTTTACAAATCTAAATTTCTAATTTCGTTTATGTTCTTTAGACGACTTTGGCTTTTGTGGAGGGTAGGGGGGTTGAGATGATGTTAGAAGGAAGATTTCAAGGGCCTGGTTTCAAGACACCATCCTGTCATTTGTCTAGTGTGGCTGAGGAAAAGCCCTGAAAAAACCTGTCAGGATGGGTGGCGTCGAGATCGTTCCCACTGTTAAAGTAACGCTCTACCACCTGAGTTTTTTGAGTACTTCATTGATGAATAAATATGGCATCAACTTGAAAATAATTTTCTCAAAAGAATACTTTTTAGTTTAGGTCAGTTTGCTTGTAAGGCTATCAATTTATAGTACAAGCTAAGAACAGTCGATTGTCACTGGAATGAATACTATAATGAAAACACAAGAATTATTTACTAGAAAAATTATTATTAAGCATTTTCGTCGACTACCTCTACGGTCACAAGGACTGAAAAAGAGGAATCCTGTTAGTATCACTTGTAATGTGTAAATACATATTATATTTGAAAAGGAAATGACATTTGAAATTGAAAAGCTCTTATATTAAGCGAGTGGAAAAAACGTTCTAAAGAAATGAACTGAGTCCATGATTCTTTATAATACATGTGCATGGTCGTTTCCAGAAACCACAAAGCTTTCTGCTAAATTCACTAAAAGTTCTTCTGTGAAAATTCTAAGAAAACGTGTGGTCTAGTGCACCACTAAAGGTAAAAGCATTTCACATTTATTGTTGTCACACGGTCTTCCTCGTAAATGGAAGATAAGCTTTTTTGTGTCACACAATTTTACTCCAACTGGTGCATTTGCTTTTAGACGGACAGAGCAGTAAACCGAAAACTGTGAGCTTTATAAAGACAAATTCTGAAAATAACATGAGCCTTATTAAGTTCTTAAATATTCATGTCCTTTCACTTCATACTACATAATAATAATAACAATAATAATACATTGACTTCCGTTCTGCCAGGGATTTCGCTAGGAGTTTCAGTGGGGGGATGTCAAGTGAAAATTGGGAGGGTGTAAGTGGAGTTTTGTACGGTTTCTATCCACTTCTGACAGTAAAAGTATTAAAGTTTTTTGGGGGATGTATTTTATATTTTGGGGAAGAGACACCTCCTACAAGGGAGTCACTGCGCTTGACGCATCCTACCTATTTCCAAGCGTAGTTTTTACTTTATACTCTGAATATACGTAGTTCACATGCATATTATTTGCTGCTAGAGACACTACAAAGAGCCTGCGAAAAAAACCTCTTTAATAGACAAAGCGTTCATCAAAATTGGTGCAGCTATTCGAAAGTTGTTCCTAGAAAAGCATAAAAAGAACAGTGCATGAAATTTATAAGCTCTTCCATTTCTTGGTTTGTTTAAAGGGTATTCGGTTCTCAAATTGGAACTTTATTGAATTGTCTTTAGGCATATTTGCCTCAGGTGCGGAGAGGATCAGGAAAGTAGTGTCCAGGGTCTTACTTGAGGGGATATCCCGGCATTCGTCTGGTGAAAGGAGAAACCGTAGAAAATCTCAGACAAGATAGTCGACCGTGCGTTTCGAACCCACGTGCCTACCCATTGCCGGTTCAAAGTCCGCGACTTTACTGCCTTTACCACGAGGGCTGGGTCCCACAATTGGAGAAAGACGAACTGTTTTCGTTATATTGTACATTACAGTCATCAATTGACCTTTGGCTATTCGCTTAATAATTCAATTTTAGTGTAGGTAGAATAACTTTGATATGTACGTATATACAACTGCTATCCTTCTCATCGCTAAATGTTGTCAGAGATCAGGAGTGATAATTACATTCCCTATTGTTTAGACAGTTGCACTTGATAACTGACATGGAAGTAAGCGCATATTAATTACAAGAAGACAATTGGTCTCTTAGAGTCCTTAAAATCGTACGGGTTTATTTAGTGATAAAATAATGAAACTTTGTGGGATGATTGTAGGTTCGTTTAGAAGGATTTTTAAGATTAAAGGCATTTCAAACATCCTGTTTTTTTTTAAAATGGCGACCGACTGATTAGAGTTTTCTACCATGAACGTTCAATTCAAATGTGCTTTATTTCATTAGTTTCCTTTGTTCTTAGCGTAGAAGTAATAAAATCACCGGCAATTGACTAAAAAAAACATTCTTAGGGCCAGAGAAAGAACAAAAAGGCGGTCACAGGGACAAAAAGAGGGAATGTTTTAAGTAACACGTTTTCATTTTAAAATATAATCTATCCATTTTTTATTGCTAATAAGAGGTAATCTTAAATGGCAAATCAATGGAATGATACATATGAACGGTGCTTTCCCTACTAAAATGCACTTAGATGTTGCCTAACTTTCAGGGGCAGGATCTAATAAATTAAATTGCTCCGAGAAACTAATGCAAATGTGACACTCGTTTACGATTGTTAGTGGTTGATATTCATTAAATAAACATGTAAACAATAAAAATATATTTCTTTAATGAAGAACTACTGATAACAATCACAAACTATCTTTAGAAATTTACATACTGTCCGTCCCAACCATCGCATATTAAACATTTGAGATGTATGCAAAATAACGTCTATGTGACATTTTTGGGTAAGTGAAGTTACTTACGAGACAAAGGTCTCTGATTTGTACTTGATATGTATTTGCACATGGTTTGAGCATGTTGCGGCAAATGACCTTGGTGTTCAGAAATTTCTGGGGAGAAATGTGCCATAAGAACCCTATAACAAAAGTCTATGATACATGCTCTTCCCTTGAGTGACCGCACGCTTAAACAATGTATTGGATTTGTGGAACAAAAGTTCTTTCTTATATCATACCGCGCTCCGCGGACAAAATTCAACTTCCTTCCCGGTTTTCTCAATACCCGCAAAATGTAACATATACGTTTGTTCACGCATACGCCTCATTTATATGCAAGAACGGTAACCACAGATAATTATGAAGTATGTGGGACTGTAGAATTTAGCGACTCATGAATTCACGAAAATTTTAAAGACTCTAGAAATCGCATGGAGTGGATAGATGGCTAATATTTTATGATAATGTTCTTTTTAACTCACAAAATATTCGCAAAATTTGGATATTTTGCTTCCATCCGCGAATTCTGAGCATTACGCAAGAAACTGTATCATTTTATTAATTCAGTCACGACAATAATGCCTATAAAAGTAGGAAAAATTATAATTAATCTGGATAACTTATCATCGGATTCGCGTAGCACAGAATGTAGTACACTTTATCCTCAATTGATGTCAGCAAACTTGCGAACATGGTTTGCCATCTAGTTGAAAAATACGAACAACATTATCACAAGGTCTTTCTTTGTGTGAATTTGGCGGTATTCGCGGTCCATGCCAACATTTTACAACACTTTTATCAAATTTGTGATAATCAGCCGCCGTGCTCGAAACCATATCCTCGACAAACTGGGTTGCATGTAATTCATGCCTATTGTAATTATTAACTATTTCACGTAATTCACTCACGCTATTAGGAGTGCAGGAATAAAACATTTTCTCCCTAACGGAAGGCCGCAGGTCATTCATTAAAGTTTGTATAGGATCGCTATCAGAAACTGTAGTGTCAACACTTGTATTACACTAACTAATCATCCCACATACGGAAGCAAAGTATCACTTGGTAATTGCGTTCCGTACCAATATTTCACCAATAACTTTCGAGAAGCATGTGAAGACAACATTCGTGTCAAAACATGACCCTGAAAAATATTCCAAGTGGAACACGCGTTGGGACATTCCTTGACTACACCCAATAATGGATAAGTGTACTTTACCATGAATGAAGTTACGAAATCAGTCAATGGAAAACTATTCCTGTTGTAAAACTTCTCCAATTTGTAGAAAAATAAGAACAAACTTTCGGTAGAAATTTCATCACATGTCTCTAAAGCCGCAATAATGTTTTTATGAGTTATTAACGATGTATTCTCCAAAATATCATTACAAAATTTATTATTTGTAAAAAAGCTATCATTATTTTCAGGAATACCGTGAAGTACCTTACATAAAGAAACTTGTAATATCAAATTTGAATCTAAGAACTCAGCTATAAGAATCTGGTTATCTTACCTTTTGCTCTCACCAGCAGGTTCGATAAAAACTTTTTTCGTTGATTAATATAATGAAACAACCCTTGCAAAGTAACCGAAATTAAAACGTTTATTTCAAACCATACAAACATACCTTACAAACCATAAAGAGCACTACTCTCGAGGTTTCAGTGACATTGTTATTTTAAGTTTATTACCATTTCGGTGGAGACTGCACATCAGGTTTCTGCATGAACAACTATCCTGACGTTTGATGTGTTTTCTTCCGCGACCCTGCTGCCACCTATCTGCTTTATCTTTATGCTTTGTCAACACATGCATAGATAGATTTCAGGAAAGTTTGGTTATGTTCGGCCGAGTGGAATTGTGCGAATCACAGAATCCCTTAATTAATGAGCATTCATTGTACGTATCTCAGTAAAGCAATCCTGTATCTCGTTTCTATTCATCTTCGAAATCTCGACTGGACGTAAGTGTGCAGAAAGAAAGCAACCAAACCAAAATGAAATGAAGAAAATTGCCTCCTCTCCTCTAGTATAATTAGTTTATATAATTCACTGGCATAGGAAACGGTTTTCCAATAATCTCATCACTTTGTATTATTCAAACGGAAATATTTGCATAGCTTTTCTGCTAAACATTTTCGTGTATAGTTTGAGATTTTAATACAAGAAACCAAAGTTTCAAATGAATAAAAATGTTCATTGAAGCTATTATGCAAGTAGATACATTCTACAATATCATTGTCACTGGCGTCTAAATGGATTGATTCTGTTCTACGAAAGTTAATTTGATTTTCCGTCAATCATTCATGTCATTATTTCATAATATGGAATTTTTTGAATTGGTGTCTTCATTAAATAAAATAGACTACAAGGATTATACACTTGACTTTATTATAAAAAATACACAGTAAGCGTGTCGGCCTGTTACTGGGCCAACATTGATCGATATTGATCGCCATTGCTGCTAGGGCAGTTCCCACGTGATTCTTTTTCCGTTTGTGTTTCGGATTAGGAAGAATGTGGTTACTTTAATTCAATGTATTCGTTTAATTTGACAAGGTAGTCAGCCAAGACCTAAATGAAAACAGACGTTCGTCTGCAGAACAGGCACACTGGCCCCAAAAGAAAAGTTTGCTGCTGGTTTATATTGGTGAAACTCCGGTTAAATTTGTGTATTTCCACATTGTAAAATATCAAACGCGTTTTTGCATAACTTTTCTGAAATGTACTCAGTTTCCTGCGCAATACGTCTACGCAGGGAATAAGGAATTTGGGAAGTTTATCGTGACTTTTAATGGTGAGCTGTGAACGTTTCTTGCCCACTTACGTTTCTTTTCAAGTTTTCGATGTTTCATTAGAAACACAATGTAACAACATGCTCTGACCTACACCGTATTGATCATTTTTGCATCGAATTTGATCAATATATACCGAGAAAAGTGACGAAATTATTGTATATTTCGTGACTCAGTTGGTGAAAGCATCATTTTTATACTCCGAGTTAAATCCTCACTCCCACAATACCAACTTTCTAGTGCCTTATTAGGTTACAAAACTCCTTAGTGATATGTTCAAATCTCCAGAAAAAGAAAATATGAAAAACAAAAAAATGTTCAGCTACTTATTTGAAATGAAATACCGGGTTGCAGAAGTGATCAAAAGTTGAATACTCAAAACTTGTTTTTAAAATGTAAAAGAAATGCACTTCCTTTTGGAGTGTAAAATACAAGGTTAGCGCTCTTCCTTTAAGAAATCCCACTAGCTTTTTTACCCGAAGATTTCATTTGTTTCTCTTGTCATTCAGTTTTGACTTAAACCAAATAATCTCATAACCACTCAGAATGTTTAAATCAGCGATGACATTGTGTAAATTCAATTCTAGGTCATAAAATTGAAAGTCCCCGACTTCTTTATTTGAAACCTTGCTAAGTTCAGTTAACTTTGAAAGGTAGTCAACTTCGAACTGTTCAGAAGGAGAGAATCTTAAGTGCAACTCAAATGACACATCAGGATAAATCCAAATGTAAATGAATCAAGAATTTGAATTTGAATTTTATTTATGGCCTTTAGGTACCTCAGTCTCAGGCCGGTAGAGGAAGTTAAAAGATGCGGGAAGGCGTTCACCAGGTCCTTGTTGAAGGTGCCATCCCAGCATTTTCCTGCTGTGACTGACGGGAAAATCTCTAGAAACTTCACTCAGGGTGGTCGGTTGCTGGGTTCGAATCGATGACGTCCCGAATGTTACGCCAACGCTCTACCACTGTGCTACGGCGGCTCTGTAAATGAATCAATAAGTATACACTTCAACAAATTGAGGTTTCACGTGAAACAACAGAAAACTCTTTTCTGACACGTCTAAAAGGTAAGACACCCATTGTTAAAGCAATTTGCAGCGAAACACATGCCTGCCCTCGGACATTTATGGCACCACTTTACATGTTCAATGTGTTGGGCTTTATGGAGAAGTGCCTAAAACTGTAGCTACGTGGATCTTCGCAAATAACTGACTGAAATATCACCTTACATGAGGGGCTTTTTGCAGAAATGGTGCAACACATACTACAAAATTTTGTTAGGAAACAATACCGCAAGCTACAGTTACATTCTTGCCATCAAAAGTATTGAAGGCACTTAGGGTGATATTTTGGCATATAAATTCTTGCTTTTTATAGGAATTTCAATGTAAAAAAATAAAAAGTCACCAAGATTTCTAGGTTAAATAATTTCTGCAACAAGCCACTCATATGAAAAAAAAATATATGTTGAACTGGGTAATGAAATGAAAGCTCACTCGCTTTAAGTACGCGTGGTCACGGGTTAAAGTCCTGCCGGCGTCCATTGAACGGATGGTTCGGAGCTCACTTATTAAAAATTGTAGGAATCTAACCAGAATCTAATCTCACTTATTAGAATCTAACCAGATCGTTTAGGACGTTAATATTAAGCTAAATAGGCATAGCTTTGTAAGGGGATTTTATGAAACGTCGTGTCATATACGTAAAAACAAAATAATAAATTACGAAAAACATTCTCGTGCTTGCCGTTACATTAGGTCTTAGAATGGAATCGAGAGAAGTGATCAAAGATAAAAGATTAATCTCATCTCGAAATTCAACTGATAATGCTATTTTGAAGAAAGCATCATTAAGTATTTTGTAGCAAACATAGCTCGTGGCATACAATATCGGCACATATGATATTACGTCACTGATGCACAATATATGACAGTACTGTGCAAGTAAACATGCCCATATTTCAAATCTAATTATACATTATGTTATTTCTGGCTTAATATTGTTCACTTCTCACTTAGATACTGTAATTCCTCCTTTGATATTAAAAATAATTTCATTAAGAAGATTCCTACTTTATAGTTTCTTTTATTTTTACCATTTTAACGAAAATACTTTTAGTCGTTTCCTGACAACACATATATTCAATTCTGTGTCTTTCTAGTGTATCACGAGGCACACAACTTGAAAATCACTGTTTAATATTTTACACACAATATGAATATGTTCAATGTTTCTGAAATATATGCCATTTTCTCAGCGTTAAGCATTCAAATTACTGTAACTTTAATACCAATGATTACAATAGATTGGACTGAGATGGATACAATGAGCATTGTTGTATACATTGCCGCTGGTTGAAGACTTTCTGGAAAGAAGGTTCTGTTTCCATGAGGAGCGTGAAGTATTGTGATTAACGGTGCTACATTTGGTGTACTTTGGCTCTGCACTTATCTAGCAGGAGCAGCGTGATGGTCGTGTTACCTTTACGCAGCCAGTAACTGGTTTTCAAAATGTGTACAACAATCTCGTCATCTGTGAGATACTTTCAGCAATTCTTAAATAAAACTATAAAGTTGTTGAATGTATCATTAACTATTCGATATTCATGGAGATAATCCAATGGGTGAGGATGGTAGAAGAGAATGGACAAATGTCCACCATAAGAAAAGAAGTGACTGGCCGATTGGGATAAATGGTGAACTGGTTCAGAAGATTAGCAAAAGAGTTTGAATGAACCTCCGATTCATAATTTCAAAGCTTCTTAATGAGTTACTGCATCTCTCACATAGTTATAGATGAAACGTTACCGAAACGTTAGGCTACAGGATTGTCATTGCTGTACAATTTTGAAAGGTAGTTGCTGTATAAGTAAAGGTAACGCGAGGTTCTGCCACTACTGGATGTTTGCTCAGAGTGTTGCCAACTCTTACTCAGAAAACTGCCCGAAAATTGTAATTAACTTCCTGATTACTCTCGTATACAAAGCAAATCCTGAGCTTTGAATATTTGGGCGTTTGGTTCATTTTAATTTCGCAATACCTTAATTTATATTAACATACTAGGATAAAAGTTTAACACTTCTTCCCCTGTCACTAATTGATTGCATGAACCTAGAATTTGACTTTAGATTTTGTGTTACTGGATGCTAATACTATGGAAAAAACATACTAGTGGAGTTTAAAATACTCTGCTTAGCTATTACTTGATTCCTTAGCAGGGGCGGACTGGCTCACCCGGCTACCGGCAATTGCCGGGTGGACCAACATGACAAAAAGTAGTCAGGTGGACCAACATGATAAGGACGCAAGCGGTTATTTGTAGAAAAAATATTTTGTTTGAAAATTTTACATTAACCATTAATACTAGATAGATTCTTTGAAGTTTGAACATCTTGTAATGCTAGGTTGCGTAAAATGTTTCCATGAATACATTTTTAGAAGTTAAAAGAGGGAGTGCTTTCATTATAGGGAATGCTGCCAGTTAATTTATTATCCCCTTTCCCGTATTTTGCACAGAAACATTTTTTTTTAATTTAACAATTAAAGATGGAACAAAATGATAACTTTTCTTTAATTGCTATTTGTATTAATAATGTACTTGAACAGCTTTCGGCCATCCGAAAACTGAAAATCTAGGGATTTCTCCATTTTTGTGTGTGCTTTGGCATTCAAATTCCGGGGTATTCATTAAACATAGTGGTTCGGGTCATATATTAAGGCGTGGTTCCCGTCCTTATTAGCTGACCCCTGCATTATGATCTAAATAGAAATTGAAGTCAAATTCAACGCTTCTTATTGCTACAATGCATACTAAATTGGAATGGAACTAAGTTGTTCTAGAAGAAACCATGTGAAACCTGAAATTGGAAGCACTACATAGCGCAAAGATAATACTATTACAACAAGTGGTGTGGACAATGTTATGCAAGAGAAAATCGTACCTCTATTTTCAAACAAATATCGAATATGAACAGAAAAACTTTGCAAGAGTTCAATATACCGTGTACCGCACAATCTAAAAATTATTATGGAATCCTCGACTTCCTTTGTAGAATTCTTTAGGCAAATTCCTCAGACTTGAAGTTTTTTAAAAAATACAGATTTTCTCTGAAATTATCCACGCTAGTTATTTTAACATTCTCATTTGTCTTTGCGCTATGAAGCTTTGAAGTTCAGTGTCCTGTACTTTCCCTCGCTCATAACTCGAAAAAGACGCCGCTTTCGAAGCTTGGGCATATAAACTATTTTGGTGATGCTGAAAAGACGACTGGAAAAGTTCTGTATAAGCAATTACAAAATGTACTTGACAAGCTTGGACCTTCACCTTCTCAAATCATACGCTATTCTTTTGATGATTCTGCAAATATGTGCGGGCAAAACAAGAGTTTGCAAGCTAATCTGAAAGAAAATAATCCATATTTACAATGTTTACATTGCGTGGCACATGTTCTAAACTTAGTTATGACTGATTCAACAGGATGTAGCAAAATTGAGAAAGACTTCCTTGGATTGCTTCAAATTACGGCAAATTTCATTTTTGAATCATAAGTGGAGCACAACTCCTTCGTCGATTGCAAAAGATAATACAAGTACATGGTAGAGTAAGGATGGAGCTTTTAATAGCGTGTTTGAAGACTTTAGCACTCCTATGCAAGACCGTAAGAAGTTCTTAGATCTCCTTCAATGGCTATTCGATATTGCTTATTTCGGGGATTTTAAAGCAGCAGTTACTTTCAAGTCAAAGTGTTTACTTGAGAATTGGTGTAAATTTCAGAACATACTTCTTGCATCAAATTTCACTGAGCTATTTAGTTTGACAACTCTAACCTCGGAACACTTGTAAAATAGAGAGTAAGACTATTTTACAGCAACTTAAAAAATCTAAACCTCGCCACTGAAATTGCGAGGGAAAAGAATCGAATTTAGTTCCATGTTGATTAAAATAACTGAATTTGTGGAACACATACAGAAAGAACTTGCAGAAGCAAATTACAGTGTTGAAATCCAAAGTATTCTCCCAGCCAAGAGAATACCTAAATCAACCCTACAATTTGGTGAAACATCCAGCAATGAGGCAAGAGCTATTTTGTATTCCCAATCAAAATGGTTTGAAATAAATGTTTTCAATGTGATTATTGAGACCGCAATTCAGCAAATGAATTCCCGTCTTGTTTCGAATGAAGCTCTTATAGCTTGGCTGCATCCATCATGTTTTAACGAAATCAACTTATTGCAAGAGTTACCTGAAAACGCTATGGATATTCTTTCTAGCTTATTACTCCAAAGCGAAGAAAGAAGATATTCGAAAAGAACTGCTTCTGTTTTTCCGACATTATGGCGACTATAATTAACTAAGGTCTAAAGTTATCGATACAACCAAGGAAGCAAACAAGGGCAAATCTAGAGGAAATGATATTTAAGATGAAGGATCGGAAGACAAGGAGAAAAGCAAGGATGACACAGATAATGAAGAACTGCTATGTAAAGTTGAAAGAAAGTGCAAAAGATGCCTGTCGTGCGCGTTAGAATTACTTTGTGAACTAAATCTCTACAGTCCAATGTATCCATCGTTGGCGTACAAATATATTTTGACTCTATCATACACCCAAGCATCTTGCGAAAGAATTTTCTCCATCATGAAGATTATCAAAAAACGATTACGATCTTTCCTTGGACAAGACTTGTTAGAGGGCTTCGTTCGCTTTTACGTAGAAAGATCGTTTAACTTTGATTATGATAAAAATTATTGAAGAAATTGAATCTACTTCAAAGGAGTTAGGACGTCATTTAAATTACTATCAACAAAGAAAACAATAAAAATGACAGTAGCTTAAGCAAACTACAAATTGAATTTGTGTTGTATGATATAAAATTTTTCATAGGAATGTAAATGTTTTAAATCACGGGCATTGTTAATGTTACTAAACTTTTGGATTTATTGTAGTTGTAGTTCAGCTTACTCAAAAATACATATTACGAAACGAAAATTGCAATTTATGTCAATTATGGTGTTATATTAAAAGAGCGTTAGAACTAAAAAAAAAGGTGCAAGATACTTTTGCATAATATGATTGATTTTTAATGCATTGTTTTGCAAACAATTACAATTTTCATTCAAATTTACATATCTTAATAAGTTCATGGTCATCTTATCACTTGTGTAGGTAATGTTAATAAAGCCTGTGTTCAAGCAGTTATGACTATATAGAAAACATGTTTGAAGGGTAATAACGGGCTTAGTTTATCACCAAATGGTAGAAGTCTATTGTCATAGAAATATGTACAAACGCAAAAGCATAGCAATGTTGGTGAGGTGTGACTAGTGATGCACTCATCTTGCAGATCTCTGTAATCGAAATTTTTGTTTAAGTTCCCTTTCAATCCTAAACTTGTCTTAGCTATGAAGAAACTACAGCATATGCATTGTCGCAAAAGGTGGAAATAAACTTTCGGTTCTACTAAGAGTAAGCTTACGGAACCGAAAAATATGAGAGATTAGCTAGATTCGACAATGTCAATGAAGATTAGAACGCTTTGTAAAAGTTTAATATGAAGAGAATTATGCTGATACATAACTTTTTTGTTAACATATATTCAGAGACACAAAATAGTTCTTAGCTGACTTTCAAGAAGAAACTTTCTTGCTGCAACTCAAAGTTCAAACAATTACCATAAATTTTGATGATGGACCAACTCTAGCTAATCCGCGTGGGCCATAATTTGCTAGTCCACCCATGTTCGTTAGAAAGTATCTTTATGTTCTCGTCTTTTCTTAACTTCCTTTGCTTTACATTTAGAACATTTTCTACATGTCCTTGCACTACATCATAATATTAAATATGTTATAGATTCTCTGAGTCTATATTTGAACAGCTATTGAAAAGATTCAATTTTACAGAAGTTGAGAAGAAGTTTGAGTCAAATCAAATAAAACAATACGTAAGCAAGTCAGAGTTGGATGATTCTCAAAATATATCAAAGAGAAATGCATGAATTCTGCAACGGGAGAAACAAGTTTAAGATTTAAATATATTTTCCAATTATATCGCTACTTACAACAACTAGACTTTAACAACTAAGAAAAGACTTAATTCAAACACTGAGACTCGTATTTTGAAAAAAATGTTGACAGAAAACAAACTTCTTGTCAAATTATAACTAAACACACAATACACAATTAATTCTATAAACAATGTATTGTATAATCACAGGTTCCTGATAATTGTTTAGAGAATCAGAAACGTTGATATAGCATATAACTGAATTTGATTTGTTAATTCAACGTATCCAAGTTTCGACTCTAGCACCTACACAATTTCATTTGTTAAAAGATGCAATTCGTAGAAAAGTGAAACTGGGGGAAAATAATGGTGTTAATGTGTTAACGATTGCAAACTGGAACCATGCCATAAACGTTGTAACTAGAATTCACAACTACATTCTGCAAAGTACAAAAAGTAATACAATAATGAGAAAGATATTCCATATGTTTTATCACGCACGGAGTTCTGATTTGACTATGTAACACCTAATTTGTCCTTGGGTTCTAATGGTAATTTCCTCTAATAAGACATGTTGAGTATAGAACGTAAGTAACAATTTTTCATGCGAGACTTCGGTTTTGTGTCCATGATCTCGGAAGAACGGTACATATGAACCTACAACTGACATTTTGGCACAAGCGATTTTCGGCATTCAGTGGTCCTTTGGGGAAATATCCTCGTGAAAGCTGGACACACTTGAGAGATTGTTTGATGTGGAAAGGCATCTGCGTCGCATCGGAGAGTGAACTAACTGCAAAATCAAGTGTTTAACAGGTAAGTATGCACTGGCAAGTAAATGTTATTTCCTAACAATCGGGGATCTAGAAATGGTATATATGTTCTGAAAGTACATAACCAGAATAATATAAATGTGGAATCCTAGCGGCAGACGGCAAAGGGTATAGAAGTTATGTGGGTTTAAAGGTAACAATGTAGTATATGGAAAATCATATATTTGCCACATACACATTATATATTAAAAACCCAACTCCAAACAAGTTTTATTTCAACTTGAAACGGAGTATATTATGGGAAAGCAGTTTACATGTTAAACACTGACAATGTTTTTGGATTGACAGTCAATGTGTAAATCCGAAAGGATAGAACGAGTCATACAAACACTCTGCTCGCAAAAGCTAATTTGTCATGTTTGAAGCATTTGTTGTTTTCGATGGAGTGTCAGCGTTTAACGTGTAAACTGATTCCCCATAATATACTCTGTTTCAAGTTGAAATAAAACTTTTTCGTAGTCTGCTTTTTAACATATAGGCGATAATGTGTTTCTGGGTGTGTGATAAATTACGTATGTTTGTTTGAAACGTCTTCCATCAATAGAAATTGCTTGTATGTGGTAAATATATGGTTTTCCACTTCTATACCCTTTGCCGTCTGCCGCTAGGATTCCACATTTATGTTATTCCAGTTGTGTATTTTCAGAACATATATACCATGTCTAAATCCCCGAGTGTTAGAAAAGAACGTTTACTTGTGAGTGGAGAATATTTATCGATAATTCAAGAAAAAACCTGAAAGCAGTTGCACAATGAGAACAAATTTCCATCGCTTCCACTTCCCCATTCCGTCCAATGAAGAAAGACTACAATAACGTAAAAACGTTGCCACGTGTCCTGCAATATGATGTTCATGGTTGGGAGGTAATTGATTATTTCAAGGTTATAGGTTTGTTGATGGGTCTTCAAGGAGGGTATACCAAGTTTCCCTGTTTGTCTCTGGAATAGCGCTGACTGTGCTGCCCACTACATCAGAAAAGTTTGGCCACAGCTTGCAGGATATTCCGTTCGTTCCCATAATATCAAATTTGACCCACTGGTGAATCCTTCCAAACTTCTCGTGATACCACTCCACTTACAATTAGTAATCATCAAGCTGCTTGTCAAGAAACCTGATCCGGATTCGGCGGCATTCTCAATTCTGCATCATATGTTCCTAAAACTGTCAAAGTGAAAGCCGGAGTGTTTACAGATCCACAGATGAGGAAAATGGTTTTGTCAGAGGAATTTCGTCCCTTACTACCACGACAGAGAAAGTAACTTGTATGTCATACAGTATATCGCAGTGATACAAAGTTTTCTGGGAAACCATAGAACTCTGAATACGAGCAGTTAGTGCAGAATTTAATTGACGCTGACTGCGAAATGGATTGCGGCATGTCAATCAAGTTGCTCATGCTGCTTTCTCATTTCATTTTTTTTTTCAAAGATGACTTTGTGTCTTTTCGGAGCATCAGGGACAGATATTTGAAGACATTTTCCATTTTGAACGAAGTTATCAGGGACAATACAATGAAAGTATGATGGAAGACTACATCTGGGGATTTCAGGGACGTGGTGCATAAAACTAAAAAGAAGTGCTTATTTTCCAGCTTCTTCCAAAAGTTAACGGCTTTACTGAGTAAAGGATATGTCTGTAACCATTCATATGTGTTTTTATTCTCTTTTCTGTGATCTTGTTATAACATATTGTTAAACTACATTAATGTAATGCATATTTCTGTATATACACATATTTCTGTACATTTTATATCACATTTTCAAAATATTTCCTATAAAACCAAATTATCGACCCAATGGTTTGGTTTGTGTGTGTAATGTCTCGTCAGTGTGAAATTGAAAATTCATAATAAAACCTATGGGCTAGACACAATTTTTAATGTGTTACGTAGTGTGTTTCATTGTTTGCAAATACTTTTTCTAGCTCTCAGAAAAAGAACTTCAATATCGAATGTTTGAAGTCTTACGTTTCTAACGTTTCATTACTTATTCAACGTTTTAGTGTTTATCAGATTAAGACATACAGTCACATAATTATATTCGAAATTTCTGAGTTAACGTAATTTTCAGAATGAAGTTTCGTCTAACATTTCCTAATATAAAAACTGAATGGAGTTATTTGCATAAACTAGGAAAGTTAATTCAGGCGAATTTTAATTCAGTTGAGTGAGTTTAAACAGCTGTTATTGCTAGTCTTACATCGACATAGGACATTTGCTAGCCTTGAAACTTCGTACGAAGCGACTTCGCAATTCTATGATCACAACTTAAAAATAAAAAACAAACTCTACGGTATCTAATACATTTTAAGGGTCCATCCAACATGAAATCTTCCATTTATATTCGTTTGGTGACAGGATGACGAAACTCCCTTGCATCGTGGTCTGAGCAACGTTAGTTTGTCTTTTTCCTTTTTCACTTTGATGTGAACATGCTGAATGTGATATCTACAGTTGTCACCTTGTAACTATTAGGCAATACTGCCAACTCAGGTCCCAATGCATTATGGAGTTTACGAATGTTCCTAAGTATTTGCATTTTCAAGGAATATCAATATTTCTTCCACGCAATGTGGACTTAGAAAACTGTAAAAACATTTAAAAAATGCTTCTGGAGACAGACAAAACAGTTCATAACAGTACTTGATGTATAAAGACAAGGTGGATGGGAATACGAAAATGGAAAACACAGATGTATATAGGGATAATTTAAAACTTTATCGCTCAATGCAAATCACTTTCTACAAATTTGCCAGTTAAAATTGCCCAACTTGAAGAAGAGAAATTTACGTCCGCTAATCGTACTCAATATTACCTTCCGTTTCCAATTTGTTACTAAAATGAGCATATAACTTTCGTATAAAGCTATTTACGCAAGATTCACGACCACTGTACCACTTAGAACCTAACACATACAGATCTAACTAACTATCACTTGCATTCCACCGAAATTTCCCAGTGCATCATTACTTTATACGTGTGTAATACATGTAATTGAATGATCTGGAAGCATCACTGACTATAATGGATTTTGTGTTGGTATCTCGGAACCATAGATATTCTTGTGGATTTGCCTCAGACGTATGTTAGTTTATGTCAAATTTCTATATGAGTTGCCTTTCAAAACCCGGCCTCCGAAAATTGAAAATCCATTTTCATGGCTCATTATGTTCTTCATGCTCTATTACCGGACTTTTCAACGATTGTAATGCAACAATAGATACTTTCTCCAGTTCAGTTGTTAAGAAGCCTTTTTGTAGTCGATGCATCACAACCAGTCAAGGAAGTGAAGTTTTATTGTTTGGAAATGCCGCCTTTCCTTCATGACTCATATAATGAAGTCAAAGAAACAAATCGATTTCATCTGAGGTACATTGAACATTACTTTCGTCGGGTCTTGCTCTCACTAAGTGTTGGGTTTGCTGACTGATGATGACATTGACCTCACCTTTATTGTACAAGTCTGCATTTGAAGAAAAATGCTATTGAAATGGACAAATGTAAACGCTCTGGAAAGGAACAAACATTTTCATGATTAGAATGCTTTATCTTAAAATTCTTGGTCCAACATTTTTAAATACAATGGCTGGGAAACGTTGGAAAACGTCTTCCATAAATGTTACAGTGTTCTAAGTGTTCAAAGCTACCCATGCCTGCTGCAACAGGGCGGTAAGTTTGTGCATAATTTTATGAGCCGAACAGATTTCCAATCCTTTCTCAGCATATCCCAAACATATTTAATTGAATTATAGTACTGCGAGTTCAGGTACCTCACGAATATAATGTGGAATATAACTGTCGTGTTTCTCGAATGACTTCGTAGTGATCTGTACTCCAATAGACTGTGTTATCCTGTTGAAACAGCGCTGCGGTTGAGGAAGAGCTACTGCTTATATGGGTATAAATAGTCAACTTTTAGGTTCCTGTAGCGTTTACCGTTCACAGATTGTCATATAATAGGATAACCAACTATTCTAGAGCATGCCAGAAAATTTCTTCGAAGATCATGACATGTCACAAATGGTGCAACCACGTGATCGAGTTTGATGCTGTTTACGCCAGATACGAACACAGCTGTCTGAAGGAAACCAGACTCGTGTCTCCAGATGACTTGCTTTCATCTCTTAATGGTCCACTAATACATTTATTTGTGCTATATGAAACGTTACTTCCTATGATGCGTTATTTTCTTGGTCTAAAGCTATTGAAACCAATGGACACGGTACATCGCATGGTAATTGATGAAATTGGTCTTGCAGGCTCACTGTTGAACTTGTGAGTCAACGATTTCACTGTGCTAACATTATAGAGGTTCTAGCCTTGACACTAAGCTTGCCTCTCAGATCACCCCTAAATAGTCAGCTGGTGTGTGAACCGCTGAATCCCAGTGTATGACTCCTCCGGTAATACTACACACTCAATGCAGGAACACTAAAACAGCTAACAGTGGAAGAGTGAAATACCAAAACAAGTTCAGTCCGTTTTTTAGACAGTGACATATGCCTGTTTTTCTACAGTTCGGTAAGCGCTCTTTCAAGCTGTGGAGCTCACTTTGCATAACACATCTTCTCCATTGTGCCATATGTTCACAAAATTGACATTTCTCAATATATTCAATGTATTTCTAAAACATGTTTTTACGTTTCTGCAAAAACTCATTTTTGGGCTGAACTTGTTTTGGCATCTGACGGTGCACTTGTAGTTGTTTCGAAAATACTGACACCAGTCCCCCTGCACTCAGAAGTTTTGCGTTTTACCGAGTGAGGGTTAAATGAAAACTCGATTAAGATTAGCCGAGTTACGATAAAAAATTACCCTTTTTGAAGAAATACTGAGGGTTATTTTTGCCGAAATTCGGTTAAAGGAGAATTACATGTTTCACGGAGTAAATGGATCATTCTTGTTAACAAAATCGAAAAACATATTTTAATCCACTTACACGGTTACTTTAGAAGACAAAAACGTCAATTTTTATCTTCTTTCCAATTTACCCTAGTACATGGGTTGCATTTGACACTTTTTCTCGGTTGCAATTAACCGTTTTTCAGGGTAGGTGTGGCCGCACTTTTCTAACCGAGTATCTCGGTTACTTTGAAAAGGGTGGGCGTTCTGTGCATGCATGCAAGCGTACTGCAACGACAAAACAGCCCTGTGAAGAAAATGCGCTCCAACCTCGACGGTCCAATTTTTGCCGCCATCGGCCCGGCGTCGGCGGTGTGATATTCGGGGAAAAGTCTCATTTAAAGCCGGTCCACCGGCGTCCCTACACCAACTGGGAGCGTTAGGCAAAAATTTCTGTTGTCAAAGTGACCTAAAGAACGAAGCCAGGAGTGATCTCACTAGCTTAAAAACTGATCCTTGCAGTGTATCAATCACACCAATGCATTTTGTGAAAAGGTTTGGCAAAAGGGTGGGAAATGTTTGCCTCTCTTGTCTCGACTATGGGGTTGGGATTTGGTCGGAACTGAGTAAAATGCCGACCATGTCCTAATAAGGCGGGATTATGAAGGCAAGAATAGTCAAGAAGGCGGGCCACTAATTATCTGAGACAATCAGTAGAAAACAATTTAAATTAAAATCAGTGATAGTCACGATACATCTACAATAGTCATTAATTTCTTCATTATAGAGATTAAAAAATAAATTGTAAATGTCAGTTAGGATCGTCGGGCTTCACTAGGCGCTTGTTCTGAACTCGACTCTACACCTACGGCTGAAATGTGGGCGGCAGCATTTGTATGGGCTTAATATTCCGGCCGAGGACTGTAACTCTCTAATATTAAAATATGCTTATTACATTAAAACATATTTATCTCTTAATTTCATTCGTCTTTTTACAGAAATCTGTAGTGAAAAATATCAGAAACTACAAAGCAAGCAAATACAATGAAATTAACTACATTTTTCGTGTTCTCGTTTGCATGTTGAAAACATTTAATTTTAAACTATATTTCAATGAACATTTAATTTCGTTAATAGGACGTTAATCTATGACATAGATTTCGCTTTATGTTTGTTTTCTAAGGCGACATATTACACTTATTAAGAAATACAAATTTAATAGTTCAGCGATGATCAAGGTATTAAAGAAGAAAAACTGCACATAAGAAAGAAAAAGGAAAATATTCTTTATTTTTATTCGTAGATGATGGTAAACAACGCGTAGCAACTCCATTCAAGACTGCCTGTTAATACAGATACCGTAAAAGAGCAGCAATATCACAAAGTGGATCCATGGGTGAGTGGACAAGCCGATCCAGGTGGCCGAACGGTCTAGCGCGCTAGTCTGTCGAGTCAAGGATCGTGGGTTCGATTCCCGCCTCGGGCATGGATGTGATTTTAACTGTGTTGTCCGTAGTTAGGAAAAATCAGTTGAAAGAGTTAAATCAGTTTTGTGGCGCATTCGGTTAGGGTACGTTTCACCTTTTTGTAAACAAAAAGTAGATAAGACGACGAGCTATCAACGAGAAGTGCAAAACGTTCCTGTGTTCGAACCCCACAGCAGCCACTGAGATTATTTTCTGTTGGAAAATTAACACCGTAAATCATGATGAGAGCAACGGATAAAATGAAACTAGGTGTGTGTATACCAATAGAAACTTGACAATAGTAGTTCAAATACTCGCCTAAATCTACCGAGGAAAACGCTAATTTTTTACCCACTAACTGGGTAATAGTTACCAAGGTATTCGGTAAAAACTACCGAGGAAAAGGGTAATATTTACCCACTAACTCGGCAAAAGTAACCCAGAAACTCGGTAAAATTAAAACAAGGGAAAATGGTAATTTGGAAGCACTACGAAATTTTTACCGAGATAGTCGGTTACTTTTGCCCAGCAACTCGGTAACATTAACCCAAGGGAAAAGAGTATTTTCCGCTCTACGTATTTTTACCAGAAAAACTCGGTTATTTTTGTCTAGAAGGTCGGTAAAATTAACCCACAAAACAAGGGTAATTTTACGCAGTACGACGTTTTAACCGAGGAACTCATTGTCAGTAATTTGTCAGTTCTGTCAATAGAGAAGGAGATACTTATTTCTATAAGTAATAAATGCAAAGAGGCTTCTTTTTACCAGCTTTGGGGCCTAAGCTCCATTTGCCTAAAGCCATAAATTAAATTCCGTTGACCAGCTTGTTAGGGAGTTGCCAAACAAGGACAGACGAATAGATTCCATGTACAGATAATTATCCTGTCTTCACAAGTAAATGCAACTTCCTTTCTCTTACCTTAATACTTCAAACATTCATAAGATGAGCGTTTTATCATTGATTCTTGAAATCATTCAGTGTTCTCACTTGGAAAATATACCTGTGGACGTTCTATGTGTATAGGGCCTATTCTCCTTAAGTACCTCAATGATCCACCCAGCTGTCCGTTCGGGAGTCGAAGCAAGGCACCGTTACGAGCAGACATTTTATTTCTAATGAGGCTTTATACAATTTCGTGTATTACGAAAGAATAATATTATCCCTTAATCACAAATACCTTTTATACGGTGAAATTGAAAAGTGCATTATCACAAATTCCTTGTGTTAGGTGTGCTGTAGTGTTGTAATTGATAGCACACCTCACCGGAAACTGGGAGCAGGGACGTACTGGCAGGGTGGTCCTTTAGGATCTGCACCCCTGAAATTCAGATTTTTCTTTAGAAATTAGTTTTATTTCTGAAAAGAAAAATATATGCATTTTATGTAAATTTCATATCCAGACAGACCTCGGACCCTCTCACCTCCCAACCTCGAAGGCGCTAGATCCACCGAAACGAACTTCTTGATACATGCCTGACTAGGAGGTTTGGGTTTGAGTCACGGCCACGGCAGTGTGACTTTTTTCTGTGCGTAATTTTCAACTTTACTTTACACAAGGTACTTATGATTAAGGAATAATATATCACACCTGCGATTACTTTCACAGTGTAACCGGTTTCCATTTGTTTCCTTAAACGAAATTGTGTCGAGTATGAATTAAGTTGCTTTATAAGAATTAGTTAATACTAACAAGGAATGTTTTTGCTCGAACACAACTTCTGGCGCAAAAATATGTTTATCCTGAAGAATGTGATACACTGAGATCAGAAAGGACGATCATCCATCAGTGAATTGCTATCTTGCCCCCTCCCCCTCCTCCCCGAAAAAACCTGACCAATGACTACTCGGATACTGTATAGTACAAAAGACGGGAAACAACTTTATAAGCCGTAAAAGTATGAAGGGAGTCAGATGAAATATTGAATAGAAGTAACATAGATGCGCGCTACCGATGAGGAGATGAAAGTCATGACAGCCATCTTGAAAGCCACCATCTTGGAATTTGCTTGAGAATTGCTAGTGGAAAGTGGATCATGTGACATCGTCTTAGGCTAGCTTGTTCCAAGAAATCAAAATCTGAAATGTTTTTATCTACCTTCTTCCGGTTAGGAGAAAGGGCTCCTCAATGTTGGGATTTTACATCTTACAACATGTGCGTAAAGTGGTATACATTTGAACGGACACACAAACCCAGTATTTTTCTCAGATCCATATGGACCTTGAAAAACACATTAGGTTCAACAACGGCGCGGGTATGCTTCAATTCGTTGCTGGAGACGGAGTAGCGAGTTGCTTTTTCAAGATGCACTGCCTTGCAGATAGCTGCTAAGATAGAAATCAATTGTCCATAATACCGGAATTGTATATCCATTTACTCTTGCGCCTCATCAGTGTAGTGCGAAATGCGCCATCTTGCTGGAGCAAGCAGAAAAATTGCAATCAGAACTCACAGTCAACACTGTTCCTCTCGCCTTGGTGTTCTCAATAGTGATCGATCTATTGAGAGGTTCCTCGTTCACTCGATCTGCTGCGCTCTAAATTCCATTTTTTACTCTCATGACTTGCATTTACGTCACAGGGCGGGATAGAGGAGGAGACAGGGTAGGAAAATAAATTGGACCTGGCCTATATTCAAGATACTATTCCATCATGCAGCTGGTGTGATCGAGAGAAACACGGAAAATCTCGGTTAGGATGGCCGGCACTGGGAATCAAAACCGGGTCCTCCTGACTGCGGAGCTAACACTCTACCAACTGAGTCTCTTTGATTTCCAACTCTGCGTCATTTGAAAGATCGTCTGAAAAATTAACAAGCTACACCATCTTCAGAAAATTTTAATCTGAATTTGAATGTTATTTGAAGGCTTTCAGGCATCTGAGTCTCAGGTCGTTAGAAAATGTCAAAGTGTGAAAATCTTAAGGTCCTTCAATCCTCCATCACACCTATTTGATAGGAAAATATGATTAGTGTTTTGCCTAGAGGCACGCCTATGATACGAAGTTCCCTGAGCTACGATCGGAATTTGCCACTGCCCTCCATCGAACCCTCCATCGGTCAGAAGATTTGATCTACAATTTTACATGGACGCCGAACGACTTGTGTCCGCACCAGGAATCAAATTTGGGACTTGTTGATAATACGGCGACAAGTGAAACAATTATTCATATCCTGAAAACTACATGCATGGGAATAAAATGAACGTAAAACTACTAAAATAGATTGAGAATAAAAAACAACAATAAAATTTTGTATATTGTAATGATATAAATTTAACTGAAAAGTAACTATTACAATAATGTGATATGTCCAGTAGCAGTTCTCTGCGTTTGTTGATAGAAGCAAATCTTTGTAAACAATGAGTGGTAATTATTCACCTAATAAATATGTTATATTAATCTGTTATTTACTTTCTTCTTTTCTAGAGAGTAAAATGTTTTGATAGTGGCTATAAATGTTCTGTTGTCTTGTCTTGTAAAAATTTTAAATGAAAATGTTCAGACACAGCTACATATTATTTCATAGACGAACCACACTATCACTTTTAAACAAACCGTTTTTATCAAATACCTCTTTTGTTCACAGAATTTTGCACCTTTGAATTTCAAATTTGGACTCATCAGAAAGACTATAATAAAAAATCAACAACCTACATCATCGTAAAAATTCAACGCGCTACACCATCTCCAGCAACGGTTTCAAGCATACCAAAGCCGCTGTTGAACCCAATATGCTTCGGAGGGTTCATAAGGATTTCAGACAAATACTGAGTTTGTGAGTCCGTTCAATTGTATACCACTTTACGCACATGTTGTAGGATGTAAAATCCCAACATTGAGGAGACCTTTCTCCTAAACGAAAAAGGTAGATAAAAACTGACTTCAGATTTGGATTTCTTGGAACAAGCTAGCCTAAAACGATGTCACATGAACCACTTTCTACTAGTAATTCTCAAGCAAATTCTAAGATAGCGGCTTTCAAGATGGCTGCCATGATTCTCATCTTATCTGGTAGCACGCATCTACATTACTTCTATTCAATATTTCGTCTGACTCCCTTCACGCTTTTACGACTTATAAAGTTGTTTGCCGTCTTTTGTACTATACAATATCCAAGTTTTCATTGGTCAGTATTTTGGTGGTAACAAGATAGCAATTCACTGATGAATGATCGTTCTTTCTGATTTCTTCTTTATAAACATATTTGCACACCTGAATTTTTGTTCAAGCAAAAAAGCATTCCCTTGTAAGTGGTGTTTCCTATTGAGTGAGTGGCAACACTTGCTACTTTGCGGTCAAGGGGTCCCGGATTCGATTGCCGTTGAGGACACAAGTTGTTCGAAGCACACGTTAAACTGTAGGTCCCATTCTTAAGACGTCGTCTTCATCCGATGCAATACAATGGCAAATGCATTCGGTTCACCTTGCCCAGGGTCATTCAGGTCAAGACCTGTATATTAGGTGTGACCTCCGTACATTTCTTGTAAATCTTATAACTCTCGGTAGCAGTAGGCCAAACTTTGAATCAAACAAACGCCGCTGAAGTTACCCCATTTTCGGTTGCAACTTATGGCATGTCTACATGGAAGTTACATTCCTGTTGAATTTGAATTTCTCTAAGCTCTATGCCATTTTTGACTCACGTAAGGATGGGTTAAGTTGATAATGGAGAAGGTAACGTGCAGGGTCTTATTTAAGGTACCATTGCGATATACGCGTGGTTAAACTGAGGAAGCCCTTGGAAAACCTTAGTCAGGATAGTCGGCCGTTGAATTCAAACCCCACCTAAGTCTACGGCGTTAAAGCCTGAATCACGAAGTTTGGGTTTCAATCCCTGTATTTTCCATGTAGATTCAAAACCACAATTAGCATCATTTTCAAGTATATCATGAAGGGTACTTCTTCGATTGACACTAAGCAACGAGTCTGTTAGCGGCACTCACATAAATACAGCTAATGGTTGATCTATCAAACCATAAACCCAATTTTGATGCTTGAAGCTGCATTTGAAAACTCTTTGCCATACTAATACACAGAAAAAAATTGATCGGTAGGACCTCCCCGGGACCCTCTAAGGCGGTTTGAAAAAACAAATTCAAATTTCACATTTCTTGTGATAGCACTTACCACATACCATATAGATGGCCGAAGCTTGCGGAATCGTAATTTGCACTTTATTACTTTTGAAACGGTGTATCACATGTCAAAATCGGTGAAGGGGTTCAAATCAGTTACCACAGGATTTTCACAAACGATGGAAAAGGACCTCTGTCATTCTGTCTGTCTTTTCGCTTAAGCCCAATGTGGTTGTTACAGGGGGACTTTTGGGGGTCAATTGCGGGTCCTAACAAGTTAGGGTAACTCCAAACTTATTTTATTGATAGAAGTTAACGTTTTCGAGATACGGCCCAAAATCGGCCTTTTGTATGAAAATTGTGCACTTTTTTAATAGGCAGCCTTACAAAATAAGTGATATCAGTATAAAAAACCCTTCGAGGTAAAGACAAGAGTGACCGAAGAATTCTACTCACAGAAGAAGTTATATCCATTTTGCGAGTTACTTTCTTTGTGCCACTATGGCGGAAGGGTATTAAATCTCCTAATTTTATTACAAAGGAAACACACAAAGGATTTTTTAAGCTGATACAAAATGAGATAAGAGAGAAAAACTTAAAGGTGATATGATACATAAGAAAGCATGGCTGTACAAAATAAATTTTAATGTTTAACGTTATCCCAGTTGGAAATACTGATCTTAATTATTCAAGTGCCAGGTCCTTTCAATCAAAGATCATTTAGTTTACTTATTAATGATGCTAATGCACTAACATGAACACAATAACAGCCTAAACAGCAGAATCTCAAATTGTTAATGTACACATTTCCACCGTTGTTTTTAAGTATGCAGTCCCATGGTAATAATATTGATTCAGAAACCCTATAGTAAACACCATAATGCCTAGGGAGTTGAGTTGGTGACGTTGGCCCACAAATGCAATTTCCCAAGTATTAGAAGCTAGCACACGTCGGCTTTGAATCCGACTTGCTCACATAAGTGAGAAAATTAATAAAATGTTGCGCAGAAAATGAGGCAGGTTTCCCTGAGTTGCCTGCTACACCATATAACACAAAACAACTATTCATGGATGTTTCGATCACTATACCAAATTCGGCAACTATGGCTACAGTCACTTCTGAGACCTCACGTGTCAAAAGTGTCAACTGTGGAATATGGTTATCAAAGCTATTTTCAGTGTACTTCAAACAGACGATCCCCAAATTCTGTAACCTAAATAATCTATTTGTGAGATGGGATCGCTATGCTAAATTTGGTATTTGTGGTTATCATCTTAAATTCACATTCTGCAAAAATAAAAGATATTCATATACTAGGTTTGGAAAGATGGATCGAAAGGCCATTTTATGGAAAGTCGTGGCATCTCTATCAAGATTCTGACTGAATCCCAAGATTAAAGAAAATTGCTTTTTCGGTTGACATGCTGAATGTCATTCCTATAGAAAAGACTTGAAACATCAGTTGTTGAAGATAAAGAAGAGGAAACGATTTACATGGTTGAAGGACAATACAAAAGAGAATTTCCAAAAATGTATACGTCATCATACTTAATAATCTAAAAGGAATTAAAGAAAAGCGGGAATCAATGTTCGATAATGCGGGTCGCCATTATCAAGACTTTTCACAATCAAAGGATTCTCAGGTCAAATCCCACTGATGGCTAAACTGAATATATGTCTTAAAATCTATTTAAAAGTTAGACTGACATTTCGAGCGTTTAAAGAACTCAAACGCCAACTACTAACGCTGGTTGCCAAAGACACGAACAACAAAAGACGATGATAAAACGAGAGTTGAATTTTCAAAACGACACTCTCTAGTATATCGCAATTTTGTGAATACACAGTACATGACAGAGCTTGGTTTTATCATTACGTACATTTCATTCAGTGTACACCCATTGGGAGCCATAATAATTTAGCAACGTTTCAAAGTCGTTTTCCCGCTTCTTGTGTAGTTGACATTTCTTGCCTGACAAATGGTAATGTCATTGCACTCCTGCCTTCCATCCCCACCTTTTTTGTAGTAAAGTAAATGATGTAATTAATGTTTGATATTCATTATCTCATAGCAATGAAGTTAGAACCAAGTTCCTGTTCCACTTAACTAGTGAAAGGTTCATAAGGTAACCAAATGTCTTCTATCATTGAAAGCTTTGTTAACGTTCTGAGAACCACGCTATTCAAAGTGTCACTTCTTGTATACTGTAAATGAATCAGTTCTTGATCACTCCTTTCCTTTTACAACGACATACTTCCATGTAATTATATCCATACACTAGCTAAAGTACCAGAGTTCAATCCGTTTTCTTTATCTTCAAGTCGTTGAAAATTTGCCTCTTTCAAGGCAAGAAAGTATTCTTGTACTTGGTTTGTGATTAATTTTATAACTGGACTGTTTATACACTCGATATGTTGCTGAATAACATACAAGGTAATGCGGTCTTTGCAGACATCAACGAGTATTACTAACTTTGTAACAGATGACAAATCCACTTTTTCAAAAATAATTCTCTCGGAGGAGTTTGAAATTTAAATTTGATGAACTTATTCAGAAAGAAAGAGAGAAAAATGATTGAGAAAGAACAGTTATTGAAATAATTTAGCAGGAAGCTGAAGTTTTTCTAATATGTCGACCTATGTTCAGATAGCCAAGTTGATTACAAAGCTTTGTCCTCCCATCATTGCATTGGCTTTGGGCTATTATACAAGGTGTCTCAGGACCTCTGTTACAAACTTCAGGAGGTGAATCATATCAAAACAAGAAAAAAGTTCATATGAACACGCGCCCTATCATGCGTAGTGTCGGCGCTAGAGGGCCCCAATAACGTCCAAAACTATATTTGAAGGCGATTTATTTCGAATACTAGGAAGTGTGAAGCTTGCGGTCCATCGTTTCGTCAAAGAGGTCAGACTTGTTCGTTCAGCAAATGAACATGTCAGAAGTGATGGGAAAATGCGTGAAGGAATATCGATTGAAATTATGTAACCACGCAAGACATTTTTCCTTTCGTCCCCATCTTGAGCAGTTTGAGGTATCAATTTGGAATGAACGTGGTGTTGTTCTCTAATAGGAAGTCATCCTCTACTTGCTCTGTTCGACCCACATTCTCTGTGCAATTCTTGGGGAATCCCACTTCAGTAGGGAAATCTCTCGCGCACTTTCCCATCACTCCTGACATGTGCATTTTCTGAACGAGAATGTCCGATTTCTTTGACAAAACGATTAGCCGCAGCTCTACAGCTATTAGTATTTGAAATAAATCGCCTTGAAATACAGGTTTGGACGTCTTTTGGGCCCTCTAGTACCGAAACTACGCACGATAATCCACGTATTCATATGAACTTCTTTTCTTATTTTGAAATGAGGATTCATCTCCCGAAGTTTGTACCAGAGGTCCTGAAACACCCTGTATAAGCTCGAGTTTGTATATGGAGTTTACCTGCTTATCCGTTACTCGCTTTGCAATCTCCAACAGATGCAAAAAGATTATTCTTTATTTGAATCGAAACAAGTATTGTTGTAACATTCCATAGATTTTGCATCCACGTCAAGTTATTATCAAACAGAACTCTTTAAGCTTCGCATTCTTTTACTTGATAATTCGCTTTATACAAATATTCCTGGTCCATTTGTTGTTTGTCATATTTATCTGATTAATACCGGTACGTCATCTAATCCAATAAGTTTGTTTCTTAATATTCTATATCTTATAAGCATTCTTTCCATCTTGGTTCAAAAATACTTCTGCGAACAAAATTTTTTCGAATCACTTTGCTTATACTTTGACAAAAGTAAAATCTACTGGAAATGATGTTTAAAAGCCCTTACGTATCTTCAAGTGAACAGTTTTATAGAAACGTGAATATAATGTTGTTTTTATAACTATCATCATACCGTCAGTTACTGACCTATGAAATGGAACTTTAGCGCTTAAAGGAAAGCATTCCCTTCACGATCTTGGTTTATTTATCTTTTCAGACCAGATTACTTCGGAGATGTTTCCTTGTTACATAAATTCTATTTCATCCTTTTCTTTCCTGAAGAAACACAACATGAGGAAGTTCTTGTTTCTTTTCTGCAATATTTACGTCCATGAATTTGACTTACATAACCATTCTGTATTGTATTAATGTTCTTCGGGCGTCGTTGAAGTAACAGGGAGTTTTAAATACATTATGTGAAATAAGATATGAACAATTTTGACATCTTACCTGTGCAGTTAGAAGTAAAGAATACGATTCATTATACGAAATTTATCAGCATGAATATCGACTCAAGCATAGTTTTTAATATGCTTTTAACACAAAGTAAATATTATGTATTTACTTTGAGCTATTATCAAACCTCTTGATCTATTCGTCAATTTGAAGTTGTTAGAAAATAAAACGGTGTTCAAAGATAATTACTGGTTCCAAGGTTTGTCTTTCCCGCGATTGAGATGATCCCAGAAACACAATGATTTAAAGAAGTTGTATCCCAAGGTGTATTGAATAGAAGCGAAATAATAATTAAATTTTCTCTTCAGGGGTTGTATTGAGAACTTTGCGATTGAATAAAGGAAGAGTAATACGCAAATGACTTGCGTATTATCTTCTTCTGCCTGTTGCTTGACATCACTTGCTATCTTTAGAACGCCAATGTTGCTGTCATCTTCTTCAAGTCGCTGCAAAAAATTGTATTTAAATGTGATATTAGTACATAGCTCCACTAAATGAGCTATTATTTGCTTTGCTCAGCTATTATTTTATTTTATCTTAGGTATATAAAAGCAAAGCTTTGATATGGAACATATCATAATTTTTAAAGAAGTAGGTTGACAGCACTGACCTAAAAATGCACCGAATATAGAAAAGTAGGTTGTTAAGTACCTCACAGTACTCTTCTATTTGTCGAATAATATTTGTGCCAAATTTGGGGCAGCTAGGTATAACTGAATGGAAGCAATTTGAATAACTGATTACTTTTAGAAATGAGTTGACAACACTCAAGTACTGCATCAATCAAAACTATTCCGGCAACTCTGAGCCAGTCTAGCCGAAACCTTTCCAAGTACACCTTACCCAGGTCTCTACATCTTGTACTTCATGATATATTTTGGGTATGCGTTTGCAACACTGACAAATGGATGCCTGGAGCCGAGAACACCCACAGTATATTGCTATTATGTCAAATAATGTTTATGCCAACTTTGGGGCTGCTACGTCTAAAGTAGTGGAAAGAGTTTGAAAAATAAAATAATTTTATAGAAAATAGATTGGAAACACTGGCAAGCGGGGTGCTTGGGGACATAAACCCATCCATCAGTGTTTTTGTATTGTATCGAATAATGTTTGTACTGCCAAGTTTGCGTAACTAGGTTTTTCTAAATGGCACAATTTGACCATTTGTTTTTAAATGGGCTTTCAACACTGAACTAATGCTCCAATCAAGACTATTCCAACTGCTCTGAGCTAGTTTAGCTAAGGCCTTTCCAATAACACCTCAAGCATCTCTCTACACATTGTAGTTCCTGAGACTTAATTTCTGAACACGGACAGGCAGACAGACACCACGACCGGAAATAGAATGTCCTTTTTGCTATAGCTTTGCTATCAAGGGAAATAAAAGTGATGAAGGTACTCTTTTTTGTTTATTGACAACAATTCGTGTGAGATGTAAGAAAGACTTGTAAGGAAGGTAAAGTGTGGACTATTTTTTGATTGCAGAGAGCTTTTAATTGAGCTAATAACTGCTGAAATTAAGAAGTGGAATAGAGAGATCAAAGACTTAAGGAATTAGAATATTTGAGTAAAAGCAGCAGACGACTTGACAGAAGTAACTACAACAAGTCCAGGAAAGAGAGAGAGAGAGAGAGATGGTGATATTGATCCTCGCACACTATATTTACTCTAAATAAAATTGGGGATTAATATTCTTGCAGAGATGTTTAACTAAATATTAAAAAGGTTGTGAAAATCGACAAAAGAGCTCTAATGAACACGGAACGAGGATAAAAGTAAACAAAGGTAAGCAGGCATCAAAGTTATCGGATGAAAATTACAAAGCATAGCCGATAGCAATGATCCTTTAGAAATATCTTTGTAGTTATTCCCTCTTTCACTAGGAACAACATTTTCTATCCCGTGATTTAGAAAGTCAGATTCAACTTCGGGTACATTATTCATCATTTCACCTCCTCTACTTCATTTTTGATAGCTACTTTTGTTTAGTCGAGACTTCGAAGATAATTGGATGGATATAGCATGCATCCAGCATAAGGGATACATTTCATATAGTTCTGTTGGTTTCATCGTTGTTATTCATCTTCAAAATCTCGATTGGTTATCCAGATTGTAAGGAAACAAACACGATAAAGGTTATATAATGAAAATTACACCCAAAGTTAAATTTGCTTTTTTAGATCACAAGATAAGACATTTTATTCTATTATCGTTTTTCCACTATTCAAACAGAAATAATTGTACTATTAGTTTTAATACCAAATATTTTGGAGTTCAAATACAGTATATATAATGTAGCTGACTTCTCTGCAACAGGAAGAGAAATTCAAGTAAATATAATTTTTAGAGAAACTACGATGCCAGTAGATTCATCCCTGAGTTTTGACATCTAAATAGCTTGGACGTCTTTTGCAAAAGTTAATTTTAAGCATCGATGTACTTATTTCATAACATCTGATTTCATGAATTATTTCTTTCAACATTTTTTAAAACTTTTTTCCTGCCTAACCTGGCATCTATTAAGGTAAACCGGTGATGTCGTATTTCAGCTAACAATTTTCCGTGTTCAGAGATGTAAACTACAAACGCTAGGGTTTAGTTCAAGTATCATCCTGGCCTTTGCCTTGCAAACTGGGTAAACCCTGAAGCCGTAAGTCAGGATCACTTGCATCAGAACTCGAAAGCTTTATTACGTAGAACATTTTTTGTTACAATGATGGTTGTTGTTTAATGTTGACACGTTCCTGTATTCTTTTAATTACTCAAAATATCACTGAAAATAGTAATTGAATTATTTATTGCAGAGAAACCTATGTGGAATTTTCCAAGTTTTCAGAAAATTCCTGAAATCTGTTTTATAACGATACCAACTACTGTACAAACAACCTATGATGCACGTATATGATAGAGCCAAAGGCGCTACACTAAACAAACGAATTACAATTCGAAAGCATCTGTGGAAGACAGAGATAAACAAAGTGGAAAAAGTACACACATGTTGTTTCTGCGGCAAATGGAAGTTTTAAACATATTTTGAGGATTTTAACTGAGAACAAAAGTCTTGTTAATGAACAAACATTTTGTTTTGCATAATATATGCATACAAAATATGATGTAGTTATACTCATGAATGTTACATTTAAATGTTTAGTTTCAGTACTGTTGTTGTCTATAGGCAAACGTCTTTTGTGGGGTTCCCTCTTCCCTACAAGGCGTTGTAAGTGTGCCTCAATTAGCACAGAACCATCATTATGCACTGTATCATCTAATGTTAAGCATTCATCAACAAAAACAAATGTTACAAGAGGCATTTCATCATATTGTGTAGATTCGTTAGCATGGCCTTTCGAGGCATTGTATGTCTTGGAACGCTGCTTAACACGGCAAAAAAACCTACCAATGCCCAACCTTGGCACAAAAATGCAAAAAGAAGACCTGACCTCCTGCTTTGAGAATGTTGTAAACCGCAATCACCCATATTGACAAATTTAGTGTTGTAAGTTCGAGCATTATCTTGAGAGTCAGTGTTATTCTTTACTTGGAAACAATCTGCTAAGTAGTCGGGTTTAGAATAAAAATATTTGGCATCTCTTTCAACCTGTTCTTCAATTTCGAGTACATTGATGGCCTGCTCTAAAGTTAACTTTGGATTTGCTAATAATGGTTTCTAGTACCTTCATCAAAAACTCCGATAACTATTTGGCCTCTTATCATATCATCAACAGAATCTCCGAAATTACATTTGACTGATTGTTTGCTGAGTGCTACAAGGAAATCTTTAGAGGATTGGTGTTCAACTTGCTTAATAGAATGAGATCTATATCGCTCTACAATTATGTTTGTCTTTGATTCAAAATGATTTACAAGTTTGTCTGTCAACGTATCTAAAGATTGATCCTTAACCGCTTTTGGCGCAAAAAGACCTCGTAATAGACTGTATAGGTCACGATATAAATAACACTACTCTCTTGGCAGAATCTGTTTCCCACATATCACAATGAGTGGTAAACTGTTCTATATAAACAGTAATATTCATGCTATCAGGGTCAAACCTCTCAAAATTGTACGATGCCATAGCATTCAAAGCCGACTTCGACTGCGCCATATTTGTTATAAGATTATGATTTATCTGGTAAGTGTTATGTACTTCAACACGATTAAGATGCGTATACTAAAGCGCTTCCGTCCAAGGAGATGTGCTAAACTAACAAGAAATATTCTTGGTAACCAGTAATACAAACACTAAACTGTTTTAGTTCCATAACAAATAACACTTCAATATACCATATTAGATAGAGCACGTAAGTCCTTTACAGCTCTGAATGCCTTTGGCTTTGACTTCATAAACATGCAAGAAGATACATAAAGCATACATACTTGAGGTTCTCCTGATCATTAGTAGATGTGCTGATGCAAACTATTGTTGTCATCCAATAGCCTCCCGGCATATTTCTCCATTACAGATAAGATATATCCATTAACCGCTATAAAAGATATCGTATCCACCTATGACTCCAACTATGACAGTATACAGAGAACCTGGAAAAACAATAGACGCATACAGACATTGTTTGATATATCAGAAAAACAGAACAAGTACAATCAGGTAGTTATACCATATGACGTCATCAGGATTACCAAGAACCATTTGAATTAGTAGACCCACATAGTTTATATTACGTCAAGACTCGCTTGATATTTTCGAGTAATTTAAGGTTTCTACTAAACGCACGTAATTATGCTATGAAAATAAGACACTACGTTCAATGAAACTCCGTACTTAAGTCTTAAACTTTAGCTGAATGTGTCAAAATATTCAGACCAATAATGAACAATATTGTCTCACTTCAATAACTACGCCTAATACAAACAGAATTACCAGTTTCATTATAGTGTCCACTTTCACATGTTATCCCTTTGGTGCAAAAACAGTATATGTGCTTTCACCTAAGTGCCATTTTCCAACGTACCGGAAAACCCCGTTCTTAAAATTTTATTTCTATATAAAACAACACACCTTACCATTTATACACAGCGTGTCTATTGTTACTCTACTGCAAATTCAAATACGGCTTTAGACGATGTTTCCCTAGTATTATATGCAACCCCTACACTCCAATGTGATGTTGGTTGCATATCTATTAGATTTTTAGTGGGGAAATCCAGCGGAGTTTATTTTTTCAACTAATGGTTTCCTAAGATTGAACTCTTTCGACTGTCCCAATTTTGACTAATTTCTTAATTCAAATTTCGCATGCTTACATTGAAACTATTAGCATTTTAAACAATCCACAAGTCCCCATATAAAATAAAAAGTAATCACTGAAGCAATAAGTTTTTCTCTGATCAGTAACATAAAGTTAACAGCGGGAGCTTGTTGAATGCTTCCCAACCTGCAATTTGGTCTACTCTTCGCCAAAAGATCTTTATTATTGTATAATTGACAGTGTCGGGGCAATCCAGTTCCAAATCTAATTTTGGAAGATACGAAGAATACTTCGATATTTTGTGGAATTTATATAAATTAGCAGCTGTACTTGAGTTAATTCTCGATTTGTCCAACAAAGACAAATCAAGAACTTCACGAAGTAGGGTTGTTCATTGAGAAACTTCCACAACATATCACAGATTTTTCATTTTGTATCAAGATAATACTTAAGTAAGAAGCTTCTTTAAGTGTTATCCAGAACAGCAGTAATAAACCTCCGACATAAATTCCGAAACCAACAGACCAAGCAAGAAATTAATTAATAAATGAGGTGTCTGGTGACACAATCCTAAACCCAGTAAGCTGAATTCGTATACGTTAAGACGGTCTTCTACTTCTGCCAGAGCTAGAAAGTTTACTGTTGGTACATATGGACAGAAAATTGCTACCGAATATCTTCATTTTTAAGGAACTGTATATCTTTAATAGAAAAGAAAAGTTTTGGAGTATTATAAGAAGTTTATGCACGGGTTGAAATATTTAGAACGTACATTTGTCTCCTAGATTTTCAGAAATAAATTATTAAAAAATAAATAAAATTATTATTTTTTCTCCAAATTACAATATGTCTAACTTTGCAACCACTTAAGCTAGAAAGACCAACTTTTTTTTGTTTCATTCCTTCTGAAGAAACGATTCTAATAATTTTAATTGCAATCATATCTGATACACCAATAAAAAAATGGTATTTTACATAGCTATTCCAGTCCACTTGTCAAATGTTTGATGAGGGTAAGCCAGCCGCGCCCCGCCCCTGTCTTCGATTTTAGTCCGAGGGAAAAAAGAAGGGAGGGGACTACACAAATCCCCTCTTTATTCAGCTTCTACGATAGGTGCCGACACGAATGTAAACATACTGCTTTAGAAAACAGCACATACATGAAACATTTTATGTAGTGAAGGTGAGATATGAGAATTTTATAACAGTCCCTATAGCAACATCATATTTGGAATGGGGTGATATTTGGAAGAGTTGCAAGGTCTATTGTGTGGTTTCCTGAAAAAAAAAACTCTAAGTTAGTTTAAAGTTATATGAAAACTCTTTATCTGATTTATATATAATATATATATATATCCTAACGTTACTTTTACTCTCACTAACGAACGTCTTACTGCCTGTGTTTATCAATATTCATGTGCCTAATATAGGCTGCAGCCGCAGCAGATATATCTATAGAGAAGTTCTGCCTTTTTATTCCTGTAAAAACTGTGAGTAGAGGAGACATGTAAACAGAAGTACTACTGACAAAAGGCCTGAAAACCTTGAATAACCTATAACTTTGACCCTAAAACTGGCAGGTCCTTTCAAGTTGCTTTGTATTCTCCATTTGTGTCCCTCCTAAATTTAAGTAACTACAAGTCTGACAGAGATGATTTTTACACCGTTAGATTCGTCATGGTCTGCAATGGTGAGGAAAGCTATGAATGTGACTAGAACTGGCAAGTCCTTTCGAATCGCTTAGTACGCGTATTCTCCATTTGTGACCCTACTAGATCCCAGTAGCCACAAGTTCGACAGAGATAAGCCATACACCGTTGGATTAGTCATAAACACCGGTGGGAAAATCTATGAATTTGACTAAAACTGGCAGGCCCCGGAATTGTGTGTGCGTGTTTTCTTTTCTTTCAATGAATATGTATGCATTATCATTGCAAATGTAACTTTTATATGTTTTTATTGTGTTTTAAGGCACATTTTTGCATGTGTTTTAATTATGTATGTTTTTCTATTATGTATTTGTGTGTGTGTGTTTTTTTTTTCAATTATTGCATGTGTATTGTCATTTGTATGATCTGTCAAGGGTTAGGTGGAAGAACAGCTATTAGCTGAACCTCGCCTGCTGAAATAAAGGAAATTAAATTAAATTAAATTAATTAAACTCCATTTGTTCCAACGACTTTGAAGTTTTATTGGGGGATATGTTATAAGTCGAATTTATATGGTGGCGCTTTGGTTTTATTTATAATAAAACTATTACTCAGTTTTTTTTAGATTATTGGGCTAGGAATTGTTAGATTACAATCTACCTTAGACTTCAGTGGATGGAAAATACAACTATTTTTAATTGAGTAAAATCTTTTAACTACTCCTTCCCTGCAAGACAATTATGCAGAGAAAATGATTGATCTAAATTACTTCTGATAGCTAGCTGATAGGCAGATAGACAAACATTCTAAATTATGTCTTCGAATTCCAAAAGAAATCATCTTCCATAACTTTGCCATTGTTATTATTAGGAGAGAAATTAAACAAGCGTTGTAAAAAGGTAATTACTCTTTTTAAGAATAAGAGTACAAAGCCAGGAAGGGACAAATGGCCCTATTAGCTATACTTAGTAGCTCCCATACATAACAACCCTTTATGCGTTGAAAAAAAAACATCAGAAAATAATGCGTCCTCCCAAAAAAATTAAATTCAATTATTACTGACCTATTTTTAGGACTAGGCTATTGTAAAAGTCTGTATAACTCTGCTGACTTTTAAGCCTATCTTATGTGGACAACGTTACATTAGCCTTAAACACATCCTGTATACGGGGTAGTTCTCAACCTTCGTACCAGGACATTAATTCGGTTCCTATTGCAGATATGGTAGAGCTTTGCAATAAAAAAAATGTACATATCAAAGTGCATGTGCAGAATCACATGATGATGTTGCTGAAACCAGTGGCGTCCCGGGAATACATCTACGGGAGGCAACTTCAAAATTTTAAATAGAAACTGCGGTTGATTTTGCTCCCTTTGCAATAAGCGCGACATTTTGAATCACTTTTAGAGGAACAAAAGCTTTTGAGTCTTGGCCCGGGTCAGATCAAAATTAATTTATAATTTCTTCAAAAATTCGGTAAAACATTTTGAATTTAATCAAGGAGTAAGAAAAAATAATGAAAAATAATTGGATTCCTTATCCTAACATTAACAAACATAACTGCCACAACACAAAAAAATTAGGGGTAGCCTGTCTGCCAACCAAGTGGCATTGGGTGTGTCGAGCGTACGAACCCTGCTCCGGCCGGCCACCCTGACTGAGGTTTCCCTCAGTCTCAACAGGCGAAGGCGAGTACCTTCTGTAAAGCTAAAGTCTCTGCCTTTGCACTAGGGATGTCAATCCGCTCGGCTCCAGCGGCGAGTCTAACGCTCGAGTTGAGTCGTCGCTCGAGCTCGACTCACTGTAACCGAGTCGCAGCGTGAGTCTCTCTGAGCAACGACTCGAGCAGTTTTAAGTACCGACTCGACTCAAGCAGTTCTGAGTACCGACTCGACTCGACTCGAGCAGCTACTGAGCGCCGACTCGACTCGACTCGAGCAAATAGTGAGTACCGATTCGACTCGACTCGAGCAAATAGTGAGCGCCGACTAGACTCGACTCGAGCACAAAGTGAGCGCCAACTAGACTCGACTCGAGCAGTTGTGACCACTGACTCGACTCGACTCGAGTAGGTACTCAGCACCGACTCGACTCGAATCGAGCGAGTCGACATTGAAATAACTAACAAAAACTTTTTAAAGACATTCTTTTCTTAATCAAATCGTACTAAAAAGGAAAATAATTGTTTGTGCATGACTAAAAAGAAAAGAATGGGGCATGTCATTTCAAGAATTTATGAAGCGACAGTATATGAGAGCGTGCCCATGCTTTTCTTTTTAGGCATGCATAAACAAAATTATTTTTTTCCTTTTTAGTACGAATTGATTAAGAAAAGAATGTCTTTAAAAGTTTTTTATAGTCGATGTGAAGTTAGTTTATTGATCTTCTTGGAAACATAATTTGTTGTTCTAAGTTTTCTCTAATAACTGAACAAGCAGAAAACCGAGATAGCTGTGTAAAAATTATGAGGTAAGATAACTTTGCATTACTATGACATCGTCCACTGACTCCTTTTCTGACTGTTATGTCAATCCGCTCGGCTCGAGCGGTGAGTCTAACGCTCGAGTCGAGTCGTCGCTCGAGCTCGACTCACTGTAACCGAGTCACAGTGTAAGTCTCTCTGAGCAGCGACTCGGCTCGACTCGAGCACATAGTGAGCGCCAAATCGGCTAGACTCGAGCACATAGTGGGCTCCGACTCGACTCGACTCGAGCAGTTCTGAGTACCGAATCGAGCAGCTACTGAGCGCCGACTCGACTCGAGCACAAAGTGAGCACCAACTCGACTCGACTCGAGCAGTTGTGACCACTGACTTAGCTTGACTCGAGCAGGTACTGAGCGCCGGCTCGACTCGAGTCGAGCAAGTCGTTGACATCCCTACTTTGCACATCGTTGTGCTTCGCCTATCCCGGCCTGAATCTTAGATGCCTAAAGTCCATAAATAAATTCTTGAACACAAGAGAAAATGAAGTATTTACTCATTATTTTTTCTTGTCTCTTGTCACTTTTCAATGTTTTCAAAATGTAAATAATAATGGTTTTGATTAATCCTGTTTTAATCATTAATCAATTTAATAAGAATGCTAGACTTGTATATTAGAGGTCTGAACGGGCTCGGGCCATAAATTGCCAGAACTTCTCGTGTTCTTGTTGGGCCTGGGCTTATTGTGATTATATTTTTCCCAACTGGGCCAGGGCAAGAACTGTATGTTTGGGCCAGGGAAGAACTGTATGCCAGGGCCAGGGCAAGAACTGTATGCCAGGGCCAGGGCAAGAAATGGTGTACAATCTCAGGCCTGAGTTTAGTATAAAGTTAATTGAAAACTCTCTTTATCTGCCTTGTATAAAAAATGTCCTAACGTTACTTTTATTCTCACTAACGAACATCACTGTCTGTGTTTATCAATATTCATGTGCCTAATAGCGGTTGTAACCACAACAGATGTATTTATAGAGAAGTTCTGCCTTTTTATTCTTGGAAAAACTGTCAATAGAGGAGGCATGTAAACAGAAGTACTATTGCATGTTACAAGGCCTGAAACCCTTGAATAACCTATATAACTTTGACCCTAAAACTGGCAGGTCCTTTCAAGTCGCTTTGTATTCTCCATTTGTGCCCCTCCTAGATCTTAGTAACTACAAGTCCGACAGAGATGATTTATACATAGCTGGATTGTCATGTTCTACAATGGTAAGTAAAACTATGAATGTGACTCTAAGACTAGCAGATCCTTTTGAATCGCTTAGTATTCTCCATTTGTGATCCTACTAGATCTCAGTAGCCACAAATTCAACAGAGATAAGCCATACACCGTTGGATTAGTCTTGGAAACTGGTGGGAAAATCTATGACTGACTAAAACTGGCAGGCCACGGCATTCGCTTAGTAATCTCCATTTGTTCCTATCACTTTGATTTTTTTTTAAAAAAAATACGTTATAATTCGAATTTATACGGGGGTGCTTTGGTTTTGTTTATAATAAAACCATTACTTAATATTTTACGTTATTAGGCTAGGAATTGTTAGGTTACAATCTACCTTTGATTTCAGTGGATGGAAAATACTATTTTTAAGTGAGTAAAATCTTCCACTCTAGCTAATGATTCTTTGTTTGTTTGTTTGTTTCCCTTCCGAGGAAGTGTTTTAACTACTCCTTCCCTGCAAGACAATTATGCAGAGAAAATGGTTGATCTAAATTACTTCTGATAGCCAACTGATAAGGAGATAGACAAACATTTTAAATTATGTTTTCGAATTAAAAAAAATCATCTATCATAACTTTGCCATATGGTTATTGTTAGGAGAGAAATGAAACAGGCGTTGAGAAAATGTAATTAATATTTAGGTCCTTGGGGGCGAGAGGGGAAAGACTGAAATACGAAGTCCAGTAACTCTGCGGGACCTGTAACCTTATTTCGGGTAATAATTTTTCTGAGTGAATTTTACTATGTATTAGTGTGTGTATAAATGATAATAGAAAATTAATTCTACTTCTCATTCAGCGCGTAAGTACAGACAATAAAATTATCTAGCGTTAGGTCTTCGGTCGCCCTGTGTGAATTGATGAAGTCCATAATTGACGTATTATTAGGATTAAAGTGTTGCTCCGTAGTGTAGTAGCTAAAGCATCGGATAATAAATCACAACGTTGCAGGTTAGAATCCATCCACAGATACGTGGAAAACTTTTCGATTATAAATAAAGACCAGAGAGTAAAACATGTCATTGAATAAAGGCATAATGTAATCAAGGTCCAGTTTTTTTTAAAAACTACTGTAAAAATATGCATAATTCGGTTTACGAAAATAGTAAATTTCCTCAGTATGTAACTTGGTACTATTTTGAGTGCATACAACTGAAAAATAAGTTGGGCTAACATTGGGCCACATGTACATTGGAATTACCATATACTTTGCTCTATGTTGAACTTCGCTTTTAGGGCCAACGTTATCACTAACGATAAGGCTAGCGGCCAACGACCAAATAGTACGTAGGCCGAACAGTACTGAGAAACGTTAATCTAACGTTAAAACGTACAATCAGATTTTCAATGGTCCAACAAGAATTTGCTACTTGGGGTACACACAATTTTGTATTATATTTGTTATTACTAATACAATTTGCAATATAATTACTAAATGAAAATTTCTATATTATTATTGAGTTGATCCTTTATAATGCGGCCCTCGCTCTCTTCCTGATTAGTCAATTTGTCCAGCTGCCAGAAAAGGTTGGAGACCTCTGGAGTAGACTATAACGTTTTTCCGAATGATGATTGAATTAGCTGTTTGAGAAGATTGCTCGTTAGTATTCACAGTGCAATGTAAATATTATACTTGTTAATAATTGCTCTGAGATAAATAGCTACTACTGAACTATGATATATGCAGCAAACGCAAGTTTGCTGTAAGATTAGAAATTATATTTTACAACTGTAAGTAATGCTTTTGTTACAGTACTACACAAATCTGCTTTATGTGATCAATAGTGGAAAAAATACAGAAGAGGTATAGAATGAGTGAAGACAATACACGATCAGGAAAGTCGAAATAATATATTGAATTATGCTAGAATAATAACTTCCATGGGGAAGCAGAGGCTGGGGGGGGGGAAAAATCTTCCTCCACTCACCACCTCCACCCTCTTAGCATGGAACCATTGAGGAAGGACACAAACTCTATAGAATTAGCAACTTTTGGAAAGGGATTCCCAGAAACCTGTCGAAAACGTGTTTCATTCAAGCGGTATACACATACTTATTCAGACATTCGCTTCTCCAACTTCCCACCCCTTCCACTGAAAGGCCTAGAGTTGGGCGTGGCTTACCATCATCGAACCTTTTAGAGGTGGACTAGAATAGCTATATGTTATTTTTTTATTGGTGTATCGGATATGTTTGCAATTAAAATTATTAGAATCGTTTGTTCACAAGAAATAAAACAAAAAAAAAGTTGGTCTTTCTAGTGTAATTGGTTGCAAAGTTAAACATATTGTAATTTGGAGGGAAAAAAATAATTTTATTTATTTTTTAATAATTATTTCTGAAAAACTAGGAGACAAATGTACGTTCTAAGTATTTCAACCCGTGCATACACTTCTTATAATACTCCAAAACTTTTCTTTTCTATTAAAGATATCCAGTTCCTTAAAAAATGAAGATATTCGGTAGCAATTTTCTGTCCATAAGCACCAATAGTAAACTTTCTAGCGCTGAGAGAAGTAGAAGACCCCGTTAATGGGGATTTTGGTAATCGTAGGGCGTAATGTTGGATGAAGAAACAAGCGATTTACCAAGATGTTTATGGAACACATAGATGTTAAGCGAGATTTTCAAATGTTTTTTGTTTTGTTTTTTCAATTTTCTCCACAACTGGCTTCAACCCTTATTAGATTTGACTCCCCGAATTTAAATAAACATTTTATCTCTTACAGAATTGTATCCTCTTCAACTCCTGGCTAATTCTTTCAAAAAAGTAGAATAAAGGCCATTACTATTTTTCTTATTCAACATTTTGAACTTCATACGGATCTAATTATACTTAACAAAAGCTACTATATTCCATGTATTGCAGATTCACATGTTTCCTCTCTGTTGCTCTCAAACACATTGGTGTCGGCCACAATCCATCTCTTCGGGTTATCGAAAACACTAACAAAAACCTAAGCTTAATTCACATTAGAGATAAAGACACAAAGCGATACGTAGAATAATTTTGTAAATGACGATTTCAGCTATCCATTACGATCATTGCCTGACACACATAATTACCAATAACAGTAATATTGTAGGAAGCTATTCTGAAGCTTACTTTTGAACTGTATATTTCGTGTAGGTGTAGATGTTTGGACTTAGGCACTCTCTAAAATTAAATGGCGTTTAATGTTCTTCATCACGCTTCAATATTTTCAAATTTGATAAAATATTCCATGTCACTTTGACTCAGTGAAAATATTAACAACAACCATTTTTTAAGCTAGATCGGTTTAGATAGTATCGGGCGATTTTGTGGTCAGCCCCATGTAATAGAGGAATATCAAGAAGGCTTCAAAGCCAATTAAACGATTTTCACAAAACGTAATATTAAACCAAGGTCATGGATTTCCTATTATTTATACTCATTAGTATTCTTTCACGATGAAGAATTACCACTTTGCTTTAAACAATAGACACCATCTTATATTTTATTGATTGCATGTGAGTGTCGCTGTAGGGTTTTTCCAGTAACAAAGAATGCGATTTTGCACGTCGTTGGAATTGCTCCATAGAGTGTACGAGTAACTTGTCAAAATTGTAATAATCTGACTCTGCAATACTTGCATGAACGTTTTCACCCCGGGACATAATGGAAAAACTTTATTCGTTAATGTTTCTGGCAAACAGTCTGAAGCAAGCAACTATTTGTCAATCAATCATGTTATTAACATTAAGTATTCAATGCATGCGCTGGGCAAACAACCACTGCTGATCGTACAGTGTCCGTCAAAAATTTTACAATATTATAAATATGTTTTTTAAAATCATGTTTGTTAAATCCTTGTACTTTTATACTCTTTAAAACACCCTTTACACATCTATGAGGGTAAGTCAATAATTAAATGCACTCAACCTTTATAATTTATTACAGCGAGAGTAGAAAACTTACAATGGCATCATTTTCAACATACACACCATCCATTCCAAAACATTTTGTCCATCATTCCACAATTTTTCTGATACCCTCAGAAAAGAAAAAAAAAAGATTTTCGGTTGAGCAGCAAGCTACGTATGCATCACTTGTTTCGCCTGTTCATCAGTGACGAGTCGACGAAGTCTTAAAGCATCTTAAGGTGGACCAAACAGGTGGTGATCAAACGAGATGAAATGGGGACTGTATGCAGGATGCTCCAAACACCTCAAAGCTCAGCTTCTGTAGAGTTTAAACGGTTTGGACGGCGACATATGGATGCGCATTGTCATGCAGCTAACGAACGTCTTCCGATAATCGACCACGGCGTTTGTTGCGAATTGCAGCCTTCAACTTGTTGAAAAGCATATCACTACAACGTTAATTGTTGACCCCTTTTCCAGTTAATCTTCCAGAATTGGCCCTTGTGAGTCCCCCAAAAAATGTGAGCATCTCTTTTCCTGCAGAATGTTCACGCTTGAATTTCTTTTTGACTGAGGATTCGGGGTTTTCGACCGTGTTTGAACTTTTCAATGCACTGGTAAACACTTCGCAGTGGTAAAACATTGGCCCCGTATTGTGCTGACAGTCTTCTAAAGATTTTGGATCCTGGTATCTTCAAACCACGGAAAACTGATTACGGATCGCTGTTCGTCTGTGTTTCAAACGGACAGTGGCGCATCTATGTTTACGGACAGCGCAAAGCGACCTGAAGTGATAAAGCTGAAACCTGTCACAAGTAAATACAATGGTGGGTATAAAACCGTACAGCCAACCTAGAGATGATTAGAACAAAAGTGCACACACTTATTGACTTATTAGTAAACGTATTCGAAAAATTAGTAAACGTATCATCACTTCTCGTGCACTTTTCATTGACAATCTATATTCAAACAACCTTTTCTACAATCTTGTACTCTTTCACACAAGTCAGAGCCTAGGAATAAGTGAATTTTGGTAACATTTGAAAGAAAATTTAGTGCAAAGTGGAGAGATTATTTCGCAAAACTTTGCTCCCTATATAATGAAGTTCGATGTTAACAAAAAGTCAGAGTTTACAACAGCATAGACTATTCTGATCAACATGTACACGTGTGTTCTTATATGATTTGGAATAATACTGTGTGGAGTGTGTCACATATTTATGTAAATGCTTTTCGTATGGAAAAGAAGGTTGTTAGAATTATTTTTGACAACAGTTCTAGGCCATCATGTAAAGATGTGTTTAGATTTTAAACACTCCTATTCCATGCCTATACATTTATAAGATTGTAATATTTATAAAGAAAACCAGTCACTTATTTACTAATACGACAATTGTACACCCTTGTCATACACAACAAAATATAAACATGGACAAAACTTTACAACTACTCATTCTAGTGTTTACCCTTTGTGTACCAGATTGTACAGTAAACTACTTGATTACCTGAGATTATTGACATTTTTTTTAAATGTGATATTCAGTTTGTTCGTAAATGCTTACTATAGCTCTATGCCTTACGAAACTCACAAGTTCATCGCCACAGTAACAAACTCTCCATAGGATTTTATCCTGAGCAATATCAAGCTAGTTTTCATCGCAAACACCTACTAATATCAAGCTAGTTTTCATCGAAGGTAACTTCTAATATTATCCTCCCAACGTCTTCTCGGTTCTCCCAACAGTGTTTTTCCCTCTGGTTTCCAACCTATGTGGAATATCATCTTTGTTTCTTCCCATCCGAGCTCCACAGCTTGCCCATATTAGTCGTCGCGATTTAATTATTCTTACAACATCGGGTGAGTCCTAAAGTCCGTTAGTTCTTCATTATGCAGTGTCCTCCATTCTCCAGTCCTTCCTTTCCAGTCCAGTCCAGCCTCCCAGTCCAGTCTCCATCTCCTCCCTTTTCGGCCCGTATATTTCTCTCAAGATCTTATTTTTAAATACTCAAAATTTATGTTCATCTGCTATGGTCGTACTCTAACTTTCGCGACCGTAAAGTATTACTGGCAGAATAATCGATCTTTATATTTCTAATTTCAATTTTCTTGATATTAATTGCGAAGTTAGGAGTTTCTGAACTGAGTAGAAACATGCGTTTTCCGATGCTAAGCGATTTTTTATCTCTTCCGTGGCTGGTTTTAGTGTTATTATATTGCACGTTATTATTTGAGTAATGACTTATTATGTAATAATTTACAGTAATGATAATTTAAGTAATTTTGAAAATTATACATAATCGTGTCCCATGTATAGAGACACTGGCAAGTCTTATGTATCACAGGTCATGACAGACAAATAATTTTATATTATATTTTATATTATATTATATTTTGCACTCGTAATACTTAAATGCAATACTGAAACCTAAATGCGTAAACAATGACAAATTTCCCACTTCTAGTTCATATTTTATACACTACCTGAACACAAAAGTAACACAATTGCAAAGCGATGTATGCAACAAATGTAAGTTTTAACTGTGGATTTGGTCACATTAGTGGCTAAGTTCTTTCTTCAATATTAGCTCCAGATATAGTCGGGGGAAGATTCTGTCGTAGCCAGAGAATGTGGCGACATACTGTGTTTCAGTAACTGTTGAAGCATGACAGTGTGGTACAGAAGCCAGCGTTGTTGACGTTTGGCATTATATGTTGGTTTCTGCACACTCGTTGCCTGCCTCAAGTAGAAAAGTAAACGTGGTTTCGATCCCCATGGAATAGTACTTTCAATCCATTAAAGCTACGTTCGATTACCATGTAAATCACAACTTAAGCTTGGTTTGCACGTACTGACTCCTGACTCCTCACACGTTATATGAAAACTCTTATTCAAGTATCGTCATAGACACTTTCTTACAATTATCTGAAATCTACTTGTAAAACATGTAATTGTGAGATGCAAAGTGACTCGATAGCTGTTGTTACTCGAGAGTATCTCCCGTTGTCCATCTTCTGCCACATGTAATCCAATAATTGAATTTCCAAGAAAATTTAGTTTAATCATTATCACAGCATGCGGCAAAACAAACAGTACTGAAATTACAACCATGCTACGAAATCAAAATTTGTCAATAAAAGATGGGAGGTGACTACGGTAACACATATCTAAGTTAATCAGCGCAACAAGTTTCAAAGTATCCACCCTCACGTCTCACGCGGAGTTCAGAACGATCCTGCAGATTATTGAACATGTTGATGAGCACAGGCTGATGCAACAAAAGGAAATCTTCTCCTGCAATTCGAGAACCCTTCTAGGCGCGTCATTAGATGGGGAAACGGATTCTGTCAGCATTCCCCATATGCAGACATTGGGGACCATGAGAGCCGGGGAGTGGAAAGTGTACAGGAATGCCATTCTGACTCCCCACTCCGTATGAACGGAAATAATGCTCCATGACAAACACCTTCTCCTCCGCTCCTGAGAACAATTATGAGCACGCCAACTGCACTCTACGTAACTCTCAACATAACTAAACACTAGGTTAGGTTAGGTAACCTAACCTATATGTATATACACACGCACATTTCAGTACTGTTTGTTTTTCCGCATACTGTAAATAAACTATCTAATATTAAATGCAATATTATCCATAAAGTAAATTCTTTCACGATGTACTACTGCCAAATTTTCTGCGTTATGAAAGAATATTGCTTCCATTTAAGATAGTTGTTTATAACATTGCATAGTTATGTTGTAATAGTACTGAATCTAAATCAATCGTAAAACAATATGGAAAGTCTTCTTACAAACATTTGAAGTAGAAAAACGAGATCTTGAGTAATATAAAACTACTGTATTACAATTTCTAATTTTAGACACAGCGATCTGAAAATGTTCTTTCCTTTTATTCAAAATGTGACTGCTTAAATGTTGTGCATTATATATAACCATATTGAATAACGCATCTATAATACCAAATGTTTTTTCATTGTTTTATATAACTTCAGGAACTTGTTCCATATTTAATGCATTCTTATGCAATTCAAAGATCTCACTTCCGTTCTTATGTATTAAGTTTCCTTGAAAGGAAACACGTTTACCGGTTTTCTCTTCAAACATGTTTTAAAAATATGATATACTACACGAACTCTAGTAATAAGAGCTACAAGGATGCTTCTCTTTCTTTAAAATATTATTTTCCTTTAAGATTAAGGTTTCAATCTTTATTAGATGAAGGATTCTATTAAGTTGCAGTGATTCAATCGATTGTTGTTCAACTTCACACCTGCACACACACACACACATACATAAATGCATACCCACAACTGGATCCAATGGCAACAAACAGAGAGAGAACTACTTACGTAACTTTTTCTTTCCGCTACTTCCAATTATAAAAGTCTTTCTCAGAACATTTACGTAACTTCTCTTCTATCAATATTACTGGTCTTCCGATTATTCTCTAACATCTTCTCGTTCTCAAATGTGTTGTATTTCTTGCCTGCTACGAAAACCAATTATCTGCAGACGAGAACATTGATATTTTATAACCCTTTCTTCTCAGAAATGAATATTGGTGAAAGCAAAAACATTTTATCGTTGCTAGATCCACCTATTGAACTATGTGTTTTCAATCTAAAGAAGAAATACACACAAGTATATTATGTTCTACTTTAAGTACAGTACAGATTTTTGTGGATTTAACTTTCGTTGATTTTTATTATTCGCGAATTGTCTTCAATTATTAATTGGATTTTTTTTAGATGTGTGGCTTCCCTGCAAACTTACAGAAGCGTCTATACCAGAAATATAAAGAAGAAAACGTGTTAAAGTACATTGTCAATAGCGTAACTTTAAATTTACAGGCACTGTACATTTTGGCCTGTGTTAGATTATTGTCAATAGTGTTCAGAGTTTGCGGACTCTAACACCTGATAATGTTGAAATATAGGTGTATTATATTGATACTTATCAATACAAAAATGTTTAAGTATTGTTTAGCAATGAACAGTAGACTGCCTTATAGATCAGGTTTTTGATCTGTACGCGTTGTGTTCTAAGGTGTGAAATCAAGTTTCCACCGAGCAGGGGAATACAAAATTTCATATAGTTGGTCGACATTGAATCTATGGTCAGTGAATAAGGTTAATATACTTAATGTGGTAATTAGAGAACTATTTAGGTAGGAATAATTATTTTAAAATTTGAATGATAAACTTATAATCCATAGCTGATTATTTTAAAAAGTAAATTTTAAGTTCGTGAGACGGTAGGATATCACTCTCAAGAATTTAGCAATTCATATTAGACTTTTAAGTAAATCACCAGTTCCAAGGTAATGGAAGTTCAGCTTTAAACATTATATTCCCGCATTATTTGAATTTATTCCAACCAAACTTAACATGACCATAGAGCTAAGATTTCAATTTCAAGTAATGCTGAATTTCCAAATTAGTTATCATTTCCTTCCTAACAAAACTTAGTCTTTAGCCTGTATTTCCACATCACAGGACAACTATTCAATAATGCCCAACCAAACTCAGCACGGCGATATTGGGCAATGCATTCATGAGTTTAGGCTATTAAAGTAGTAATAAAAGTCTTAGTAAAATTAATATCTGGTGTAGTAAAAAGTAATCCATTATTTTGCCAATAGATGGCTTCAGTGATCTGTAGCTCGCGTTGTATAAGTCCGATCGGGTTCAACGAGATGGCGTTCAAACGATGAGATTGCGTACTACAAACACTATTCAGATAGTTGTGATGAGTTTACTCAGTGTTGTGTGAGCGCGCGTCAAAATGGACACTAGCAAAGAGAAAATACGCTATATTTTACAGTTTTTCTTCGATAAAGGCGAAAACGCAAGCCAGGCGGCTGCAAATGTGAATAGTGTTTATGGTCCTGATACTGTAACAGCCAATCACGCGCAATTTTGGTTTCGTCGATTCCGTTCCGGCAATTTTGACGTCAAAGATGTACCACGCACTGGAAGGCCAAGTGTCGAAAATGTCGATAAAATCATGGACATTGTCGCGTCCGACCGTCATGTAAGCACTGTTTCGATTGCCCAAGAGCTAAACATTGCACAAACAACCGTGTGGAACCATTTGCATAAGGCTGGATATACAAAGAAGCTTGATGTATGGGTGCCACACGAGGTAACGCAAAATAACCTCATGGACCGAATTTCCATCTGCGAATCGCTGCTGAATCACAACAAAAGCGACCCATTTCTGAAGCGGTTGATGACTGGTGATGAAAAGTGGATCACTTACTACAACGTCACGCGAAAACGGTCGTGGTCGAAGCGCGGTGCGCCAGCGCAAACGGTGCCCAAGCCAGGATTGATGGCCAGGAAGGTTTTGCTGTGTGTTTGGTGGGATTGGCAGGGAATTATCTACTATGAGCTGCTCCCCTACGGCCAAACCCTTAACTCGGAGCTATACTGTCAACAATTGGACCGTCTGAAGGCAGCAATTGCCCAGAAGCGCCCAGCTTTGGCCAAAAGGAGAGGCATTGTGTTCCACCAGGACAACGCCAGGCCACACACATCGATAGTGACTCACCAAAAGCTCCGAGAGCTTGCTTGGGAGGTTCTTATACATCCACCTTATAGTCCGGACCTGGCACCGAGTGATTACCATCTATTCCTGTCCATGGCGAACACGTTTGCTGGTGAAAAATTCGCGTCAAGAGAGGCTTGTGAACATCGACTGTCTCAATTTTTTGCCAATAGGGACAAGGGCTTCTATGAGAGAGTCATCATGATATTACCTTCCAAATGGCAACACGTTATCGAACAAAACGGCGCATATGTGACCTAAATCGGATCATTCTAACTATGGTAAGTCAAGCCTTCAATGTCATGCAAAAATGATGGATTAATTTTTACTACACCAGATATTAATGAGAATATCACACTAACAGCACTAGCAGTGATAGCAAATTTAGCATTAGAAGAAATAGTGATATTGTTGCTGTAGTAGTGTGGTTGTAGTAGTACACAGTAGTAGCAGTGGTAGAACTACAACTAGTAATAGCAGCAGTAGTAGTAGTAGTTAGTGTTGTTGTAGCAGTAGTAGAAGCAGCAGAACTATTAAAGAATACAATCTTCATTTATTTTATACTCGTTCTGGGCAACGCTTGTCACTTCTATTCGTTCTGGTCAACGCGAATGTCATTGTGATACTTAGGCAAAACCGCAATAAAAGTTTCTACCTTCCCTTTTCCTCGGTATCTCACGAAATTGCATCGTTCCTCCTAAATGTGTTGGATATTTGTCTGCACCACAATGAATGAAAAGTTACTAAAAATCACTGGAAGTTTCATATAGTATTAAAACATTCTTTCTTCTAAATTTTACTAAATGATGAAGTTGACACGTTCGGGAAACGTGAACTGAGCAACAAAGAGATGAACTCTTGATGTGGGAGTTTCACCTTTTAAATTACTTTTTTCCATTTAACACTTTCTTCTCTCTGCTAGTCTTATGTTATCAGATTAAGTAATCTGATTCATTTTCTTCTTCATCTTTCCCAGAATACCTCTCTCTTTCTATATCTTTCTCAATTCACTTGTTTCAAAATTGTAAATTCAGTTTCCTTGATAGTGACTTTTGCAGTCGTTTGCGCATGCAGTGTTCTATAATAGTTTTTAGTTCTGTTGAACAGCCAATCAAGAACCGAAGATCACTCTCTGCTTCCGCATGAAACTAGAGTAAATTATAGATTAACTGACTGTTTCATAGCAATGTATCCTGAAGCAATGGTGCGATGGAAATAGTAGTCTAGTCGAGATTGTGCATTTCACCATGGTAGGTTGCACGTGGTCAAGTACACATTTATGCATTCCAGTGTAAGAATGCTATTAAGTGCACTTATTTTTCTGTAAAGGAGTTATGCTAGGGCCTTGATGGGCTATCAATTTCACATTTTTTTCTCTTTTATTATACTACCGTCACTGAAAGTCCAATGTGTGTGGGTTAATAAGATTATATGCGTCCTAAAAGAATATGCAATCTACATGATTTTAAAGTTGTTTCGGTTTCATACAGGTCAGGTTATTACAAAACCTGTGAAGCTGGACATACTGTTTCTACAAAATGCATTTTTTTCTGATCCACATTTCTTCCGAATTCTGTAAGTGCTATTTATTCACTATTATTTCAGATATGCAGGTTCTGTTCGCTGTGAACGGATTGCGGTACCAGGGTTGCTTCAAATGCCATTATTGTTACTCAAGTCAGAATGCAATTATGAGCTTCAGCAGTAAGCAGTGATATAAATAATAACCACCGGCGTTACAGACCGATAGGTCCTAAGCCTGCCCCAACGCCATCTGTCCGCGCTTGGTAGAACTGCGTCCACCTGAGTAACGGCACTGTGGTCATGCCATCTATCCACAAACAGGCGTATTAGGGGCTTTCTAGACCGAGTGGTCGTCACTTCTTTATTCACGTGATTCCCCAGTTTTCCTCACCACGCTGGGGGGACGCCGAAAAGTGGAACTCCAGTCGCGAATTGAACCTGACCATGCAGACATGAGTCCAACACTCTAACCACTAGACTATAGAGCCTCTCAGTAAGGAGTGATGGTCGAGTTTATTAGTCTCGCCGTAAGATATACCTGTATAGACTACTAACCAGTGTGGCCACGCAAAAATAAAGAAGTCCAATGCATTTCATAGAGTAGTTAATGCAATTTAATTATCAATATATACGCGTTGGGAGAGTACAGTAATAATATGTTGCTTCTTTATCAAGAAAATGCTTTATAAGAAAAGTTTCTGTAGCAACAAGAACATCCAATTGTTGCAGGTAATTCAAACATGCTTCGTTTTAAAGACTACATTTTTCAAAATTTTTAAGCTAGAATCTACGAACATGAGTCATATATAGGGGAAAGAGGAGTACTACGGGATACTTAAGGGAATTACATTGGTTAAAGGTATTTGATACCCATAGGGAAAGACAAAATAGAAATTAAAGGCATCACAATGTTAACTTTCAAACTAAACAAAAATTACAAGTTACAATTACTTTTCCATTTTTTGTTTTGTAAACGGAAACATACAAATTTCCCCTCTTACCCAATAAGCGAGACAAGATAGGATTATGTAGATAACATATTCTGTGTTATACCAATTCTTATATTATGATGGTGAAAGTTGCAGTAAGGTTTGTTAGAACTTGTAAATATGAAATAGATTACAGTCTTAAGGGTTTGGTATTTTGGTGTAATCTTCGTTTCTCGTTCGTGTTTCAAAATTGTTGTCTGCTTTTTCTCCCAACCAATTATACACACAGACAAATAAAAGTCAACAAAAATTTTAGAAAATCCTTAAACGAACATGGATATATCTTACAGGTTTATAAAAGTTTGGTAGTCCTATCTTGCCCCCCGAGACATTATATGGGAATTCGCTCAGTAGTCTGGTGTAAAAGGGTTCCTTCCGTCAATATTGCCAGTTAAAAGTGTAACCTGAATAAAACTCGATTAACATTTAAATATTTACTTAACATTAACAGTACTTATCTGTTGGTGTTTTGTAAAACGTTAAAAATGACATCAAAGACTTACTAAAAAACATTCTCGTTTGTAACACACTTAATATATACTCAATCATTGCTGCCACTCTCGTCTTGCTTATACATTCTCTACTGCACTGCAGTATCTCCCGCCCCTACCCTGTCTTGCCCCGCACCATCCGGTCTTAATCCTCGTTTTCCTACTTTTTTGATAAACTAGCAAAGTGTTCACATTGCACAAGGGTCGTAGACGCCTCCTGATAAAAAAAACATATTAATCAGTGCTTACTTATGCAATCGAGAGTAAACACCCCCTATTTTAGGTTATTTACCGATATGTTGACATAAAATGACACGGTGCCGTGGTAACTCAATGGAAGAGCGCTCACGTCTGCTGCGTGGGGTCGTCGGTTCGATCTCTGCTCATGACATGAGGGGTTATTGCTGGACACACACTGTATGTTTAGATTTTCTTGGGGTTCTTCCGTTTTATCCCGTTCCCTTCATTCCACCAATTCTTCCTCCATCACCCAATCGGCTTAAGCCAAAGTTGTGTGAAAGCCTTAAAATTCAATTCAATTCAATAAAAGTACAAGACGTTTTCCCATCTGTTATGTAGTATTTTAATATGCACGGTACCTGGATACATTCAAGAAATGAATTTTCTAGACTGTAAAATCTGCTAATATACTGTGAGCCAGAATGACAGTCAATATGGTTTATCACGTGCAGTGTGTGAACCTTTATAGTAATCTACAGTATTCACCAATATTAAATCAAAACTAGATCACATCTAAATAAATACATGCGCATATCGGGGTAGTATCTTAAGTGCACACATTTATTTATACTTAACATACATTTATTTAGACTACAGTGCTCAGTAAACAATAAATCTAGGAGTTGGTCGTTTCAAATGAGATAATGTATTATCCTATAAATAATAATGCTAACTCGATATAGGTTCTAACCCCGACGTAAATATAACATACATAGATTTTAGCAATATATTAGCATATCTAGAAACATACTTAAGTACCATATGCAAAAGATATTTTCTTTCGTCTTTATTTGACAATATTGGACGTGTGCAACAACTAAACATTTACTGTCCACAGCATCATGTTTGTAAATTTAAATTAAGAATTAATCTTTAATCTTTAAACGAGAGCTACTGTGCATCAAAATGTTAGTAAATTATAAGTTAAGAATTAAGAACATTTAACCTTAAATATGAAGCATGTTTTAAACCGTAAACCATCCGTGTTTAACTAATCGCATATGCCCCTTTCTTCACCTCAGTATGTGAGGGTTCTTTTTTTTCCAGATCTGGGTAGCTTATGTCTTAATATAGTCTTCACAAATCCAGAAGCTGATAATATCCTGTGTAGTTTTGGGGAAATGTTTTCAATCTTGCAAGATTTGTTTGTTAGCAACACGTCTTATTATGGCCAAGGAACGGTCCTCAGGAATAAAGTACCGACTATTCTTTTCCTTCATTTGTCGTTTCTGATAATAGTTCTTGCGCGAAGACAGCACAAGGTTTTCTTCCATTTCCCACGCTTGGAGAACTTAATATTCAAACTTTACTGTTGTAACATTGTTCGCTTCACAATAGGGTGTATCCGGGTGAGCTCTTGAAAGCAGTCAAGTTTCCAATTGCAATCGAACGTACGAATTAATGACTGTGAATTAAGAAGTGGGAATTTTGTCTTTTCGAGAGCAAAGTGAATATTGGAAGCGCTAGCGCTTTCAATACAATGACTAACTTGAAAGCATTTCCGTCACAGAAAATAATAAGTGCTTCATTGACTGTTTCCGGTATAACTTAGACAGTGGCAACACGTATATGTTACCTGCAAGAACTCGATATTTTTGGTGCTGCAAAACTTTCTGTTTTATTTTTGACGAAGACCATCATATCAGCATGAATGTAATTTTGTTTGGATCAGAAGCAGTAAATTATATTCTATTCTTACATTTTCCATGGCGTATAACGTAGTGTGTCTTCCAGAAAGCAAAGATTTCTTTCCGATATTTAAAGTACTGTACATTAACTACTCTATGAATTGAATAGATTCATTATTCATTTTCAGATAAATCACTTTTAAGTTAGACGAAATCTGGTTAAGGAAATATAACACAGTTTCAAATATGTTTTGTAATAATATGTATGTAATGATACATGGCAAAGTTACTATCTACAGAAAAATTTCACTCTAAACAGTTAAACGTGTAAAACAGATTGTGAAATGCGGTAAACATTTTCTTTATACTTTTGTGCAATATCTCTAAAGATGCTTTAGTTTCGTGCACAAGAGGTGAACAAATGCATACAGACCAGAGTCAAAAGGTAAGTATTTCTTTCTAAAGTGACATTTTCTCATGCTTTCTCCAGAGACATGTAAACTATGGAATAGTGAAACCGATAAGAAGACGGAAAACATATATTTCCTCTGGAATTGACCTTACTTCTTTAGTAGCTCATGATTCTTTACAAGCTTTGATCTAAGAGTTTCACATGATATTAAGGTTTGTTTTCAAAATTGACATTGTCTAAACGGACTCAACTCATTTGCAACTTTCTTGTCCACCCTATGTATATAGTTCATGAGAGAAAATAATCTTTCCACAAGGACAATATCATTGTTATTTGTTGCTAGTTGAGGCATTATTACTGCTACGTTACATGTTTTGGAAATCGGTGACATAGAGCCGGGGATGAAACTGTTGTTCCGGGGACTGTTCCATAAATTCGGAGATGAACGTCCACCTTATTCTAAAGTTGATTTTTTTATTATTATTACGCAATCCTTTTTTGACTATTAATAGGGAATGGTAAGGTAATTTGGTGTTATTTATATTAAATTATTTTCTATAAGAAATATACAATAATTTTGTTAAGCTATGTTTATATATTGGAACCATCCTCCTAGGCAAAGTTTTCGACTAGTTTACTAAGATACAATAAACACATAGTAATTGAAAAAACAATGAAAACAATAAAGGAGGAGGTTATTTTGTGATAGTGGTAAGTTATTGGGTGTAGTGGGTAAGTTGTTTGGTAAGATTATGAATTATTAACCAGAAATTTTCCTAACCAAATGTACATGAAACAAATTTATCACTCTGATTCATTAGAAGATTTTTCACAAGAGTCGTCATATATGAACACGGTTCTGTCCTATACATGACAATTTTCATGAAATTGTTGCATAAAAAACTGCAATTTGGCTTGCACCTGTCTTGCTTTTGACATCTTGTAAATACCAAAATTTAGATTTCGCACATATCCAGGCATCATCATGCATGTCTGAAGAAGTGACATCAACTTCCGAAAATCCTGGAGAAAAATTAATCTGTTTTTTCACAGGTTTAGATAAGGCCCACAGTCCTAGCATGGCAAAGATGGTGGATTGAAAATAAATGGCATGTCATGAAGGTTAAAGTGCTAATACACAGACCTCGTGGTAGCTCCGAATGGGTGACAAGTCTCGTAAGAATTATCATCAAACATAGGAGTCGTTAGCTTTTAAATATTGGGTGGGGAACATCCTACATTTCACATGCTCGTTGTTTTTAACTGCACACTTTGGCTTGGTTTGGCTTAATATGCTAGAAGAAATTTAATGATTAGTAACTCATAGTATATAGTGAAAAATCTTTCATTCATAAGCATTCAAAAACATAGGTGCGAACCCAGGAAGGGGGAGGGGGTGATATATTCGCCATCACCGACACCCGATAAAGATATTTAAATATTGAATTATAAGAAAAAATACTCTAAGAAAATGGTATTCTAAAAAGAATGTCACTCCCTTCCCCGAAATAAAAACCCTAGGACCTATCTACCCTACCATCTTCAAGGTCTACCACGATGTTAAAAATTCGACTAGTTTAGGTGGAAAGAAAATCATGTTATTCATATCAACATTCAAAATAATATACATTGAATAGGAAAGATTCAATTAACGCAGCGAGAGAAAGAACGGAAGTTACTTCGTTACTGGCACAGCGACTACTTCGAAGAAGTCAGCTCGAAGTTATCATTCTCATTTCTCAGTGGCCAGTACCAAACTGTGTCCTTCTTCTTTCATTTTTCGAAACTAAAATCGCAGCAACTTTTTTGTTCTCAACACTATCTAAAAGGTCTTGATGAGTGTAAGAAACTGTCACACGATTCAGTCTCTACTGTGTCATGGTAGAACGCAAATAAGTTTCCAAGCGGCAAAGAGCAAACTTCTTTCTGCTTCACAGCTTGAATTTGGTAAAACAAACAGCAGTTGAAGAAGCGTATCCATATTTGAAACTAAAGATCTTTCTTCAACGATCATTTCACGGAAAGCAATCACTACGTCCTTAATTTTGGCAATCATTTTATCCTTCAGGAACAATCTGAGCTCTGAATTCAAAGACGATGTGTCAATTTTCGGATATAACTTTATATCTCCACAGTTCTCTTCCATTAGCAACACATTTTCTATCAACAGAGCTTGAATTTATACTTAGTTCCTGGCTATCGAATTTATTCTTTAATCCCAAAAGAGCTAAGTCAATCATTTCATAGTATTCTCTTCTGTAGTAGTCTTCGGCAGGTATATATTCATGTACAGGTTGAAGTCCTGTAAGTCTTTTCGGTGGTTCCTTCAATCTCGGAAGGGTTAATGGAAGATGAAGCTCTTCATTTTTTTTTTCTGGCAATTCGCAAATAGCACAGAAAACTTTTCTTCAGATGAGATCGATTCCACACATTTGAGAAGTCCTGACAGGTGACCAGTCCTTCATTGAAATGTTTTATTCCCCAATTCAAGATAGGATAGCAATTCGAGAGCCATAATGCAGCCCATTAGCAGTAAGATGAGTGACTCCATTTTCGAAATTCTGAAGCAACCCACAAGTTTTCTCGTATTTATCTTCAACCTATTCCTCCATAGTTTCCAGTATGATCTCATATTTATTTAAAGCTTGCTCAATCTCTGATTTTCTATAGCTACAGAAACCGAGTTGAACACAGAGGACGTATCTTCGAAATGTTTATCACAGGCCCAGAAACATCTTATTCCTGCATATAATGAAATTTAGCTTTTGCTGTGGGAGACTGGCTGAACATATTGACAAGTTCGTTAATCCACTGCTCTGAATTTTTGACTGTACGTAATGCATCAACACTATCCTTTACAAGTACATTTACACAGTGCGCACCGCAGTGCACATCGAGTGCAAGTGGCTCTTTTCACGTAATAAGAGAGTGAACACCTGCTTTTGGACCGCTCATATTGCCAGCACCATGGTAGTATTGCCGTTGCAGGTTTGGCATAGGTAGTTGAAGCTGTAATATAATATCTTCAATAATGGATGCTATAGTTTCACCTGTTGTAGCCGTAACTCTGGAAAAAACACGAAACTTTTATTTGCTTCGAATCTTTCATTTATTCATCGAATGCAAATGGCTTTCTGTTCATCCCCAGAGATGTCTACTGAAAACATTTTGGGACTGCTAGACTTAATTTCGTCACATATTGATTTAACTATTCCTTGACCAAATATTAAAAAAAAAAAATATTTTGAATTTTAGGATGACACATCCCTTCACGATCTGGCTGTAACCATTCATTTAACTGAGGCATCTCTTCAGTTCTTACTTTCAACAGTTCCATTAAATTTTCCCTCATTATTCAGATGGCCTCTTAAACTTGCCTAGCTAAATACTTTCTTGAACTTACAATTATTAGCAAACTTTCTCATGCTACTTTTCGGGGAGTTGCTTTCGCTGATGATAACTGTCGCTTTAATGGGGACTTCAACTGACTTCAACTGAGTACTGCCTGAGCATGAGATGCAGATTTTTTATGTATTTTTAATTTTTCTATTGCTTTCTTCCAGTTTTTGAATCCTTTGCCTGAAAACAATGAATCCATTTTTGTTGCTAAGTTTTTATCACGGTACACACTAACATAGCGGTAACAGAAAATACAATTTATTCCATCACTTCCGTGAATTACATGTAGCCACTTGAACTCTTTATACCAACTCGTTAGAAATTTCAGACGACGACCTTTTAATTCTTGAATTGTGAAACTATTAAGTAATACTGTGGGCTGGCAAGGACACAAAAAATCATCTAACAATGATGAATCTTTAATATTGTTGATTGGAACACGCTGCTCCAAAATTCAAAGTATTTGATCGGCTGTGATCAACAGTATTACTTTACTTTTCTTTTGAAACATAGCCAAAGTCACTTGTAGTTAAAGTGCCAGTACACACTGACGTGTTCGTGCAGCTTTGTTCAGATTTACGTTTAACAGGAATTTTAATGACAAAACTTATCTATACTTTGGCTACATTTAAAAAAAGCACAAACATATGCATACACTGTCCCCAGTTGTCTGAATTAACGTTTCAACTTATTTCGATACGCTTATAAATTAAAATTAATATAATTTATCAAACTAGGGCTCACAGAAAAGCACGATACATTTGTCGCCAAAAGAGTATACAATAGATTTGCTTATAATCAAGGAGCAGGAATTCGAATCCCTCGCAGTACTTCTCTCCCGCACGCACGGTTACCACAACACACGCTCACAGCAAGTCATCAACACAAGATGAAACACGCGACATCTCTCTCCAACCGCACTTACTAACTAAAGTGAGTAAGGTAGTCTGTGGTTTTCGGACTGTCGTAGGTATTGAAACAATCGATCACCCCACTCGAACTCTGTGATAATGCTGCAAGACGAAACAATAATGAAACCAAAGTAGACACTCACACACCCCTCCGATTACAGAATATAAAAGAAAGCCGAACTTCAACAAGAGCGATAATACAAACAATGCGTTTTACAAAATACTTTTATTTGAATTACCAGAAATTTAACCTTTCTGCTTGGAGTGGTTAATTTTGTTTACAACTCTCGGCGTGACATTTAGTGACCCTCAGACTACTCAGTGAAGTAGGTTCTAAGCAGACATTTCTAGATATAGTTCCATAAAATAAATTAATTTCAACACCTAATACAACAAACAAGTTAAATCCAGTCCTAATAGAAAAAATTTAAACAAATTAATGATGATCGCAAATTTACCGGGGTTTTCACTCCTTTTCCTTACACCAGGTGAATGACAGGATTGTGCCTTGAATCGGGGTTCTTTATTATCCCCATTTCATGTCACATAGATGAAGTGAATGACACTTGACGGGCTCTAGCATCAAGAATGTTGTCAATGCCAACAGTGATCGTTAACGTTCCCTTTTGTAAGGACACAAGATGATAAAGGGTACCTGACGAAAGAACCACATGTTCTCACTTACTTGTTTCAATATCTAGAAAGAGTTAACATGTTTTCTTTTCTCTGGAGACCAATTCTTTTTCCCTTAACTTGTAGACTAGACTATTTACTAGTATGTACGTGTCTGTACCTTTAACTTGTAATGTGCGATTTCTGAGATACTAGTAAACGCAAAATCAGTCTTTATTTTGATTTAAAATTTATTTCAGGAATGTCGTTTCTTAGTACGTTCCTATCATGAAACACCCTGTTAACTAGAGACACCTAAGTCGCTTTACTGAAGTTTTAGTTTTGAAGGGGCGGCACACGAATTTCTGTAGCAGTCTGCCAGACCGCACATTATAGTTTACGTTACTGTTTAGTATATTGAACTTGTTTGTAAATACGTCGCAGGCTGGAGAAGGGTGCTGGAAAAAGTTGAAAACAAGCTAGTCAGACTTTCAGATGTTGAAGATACCATTCCGGCATTTGTCTGGTGTAACTCAGGAAAAACGTCCGTACGGATTGTAGGCCGCTGGGATCGAACCCACGACCTCCCGAATGCTACGCCAACGCTCTACTACTGAGCTACTTTTTTATATCTCTTTATTAACTATTTTACATTATACAGGGAGTTATATTTACATTTTTGACGAACAGATGGAAGGTGGACGACAAATGTACTACAGTAGATTCCTAGAGAAAAGAAACGACCGAGACGACGTCCAAATGTAAGATGGGTAGATGAAATCAAACGTTTTTCAGGAGCTACATGGATGAGGATATCAGCAGACCGAGATATGTGGAAAGAAAAGAGGGAGGCCTTCATCCAGCAGTGGATAGAAAACGGCTAAATATGATTATATATATATATATATATATATATATATATATATATATACTTTTTTATTTGTTTTTTTTTCTTTTTAGAAAATTACAGACAGCAAATTTGCGAAATGTTTTCTCCGATAGTCACTTGTCATTTTGTTATAGGCATATTGGAACTCTGCTCTATAAATTTCCACATGTATTGGATACGACCTGCTGAGTATCAATGATATTGTGTTTCCTGTTATCCAGGCTACAGAAGCTGTTTTCTTTTTTTGGAAACAAAGAATGATCAGCTTATTTACATATTGATTGTAGCTTATTTTCTTAGGATTGTTTCGTGTTAATTTGGTACAATTCCCATACTGGTTTAATTAATTTACACTGAGATAACATATGTTCACTAGTACATGGAATTTTACAATGTTTACATTCATTTCAAAGTGATACCACATCTAAATAAGCGCTCAGGGCTTAAGTACAAATCATGTCTAATTTTATACCACAATGACCTTTGTTGGTTTGATAGAAAGGAAGAGGTTATATTCTTCCACAGTTGTGTCCATTCTATGGAAATATCTTTCTTCACAACTACGGGTGTATAATTTTGTAATTTCTTTGTTAAAAATTCATTATAGAATTGCTTTACTGTCATGGAATCGTAGGACTGAGTTGTTAAGGCGTTATATGTTACATCTATTAAGAAATCTTTTAAATATGGGTATTTGTGTGGCCATGGATAAATGTTCAAAGGAAAAATGAAATCCATGACACGGATACAGGCCTCTATAATGGTACCTGTTAAAGTATACCAATATTGACATAGGGTGTTTACGATTCTATTCATGTTCAAACTGTAAGCTTGAATTTCTATATCTTGCATATTTAACCCCCCTTGTTCGAGGGGTAAAATGGCTGTTTGATAGGACACTCTTATAGGTTGTCTAAACAATAGAAAAAACATCGCTGCACTTTTAAGTTACCGTACTATATTTGGAGGAGGGTAAAAAACCTGGGCCACGTACCACATCCTGCTCAAAGCGTACTGTTTCAAGAATGATACTCTCGAAAATAAATCCAGATTTCTGGTTTTGTGGATATACATAAAATGCCGCATGCCCTGTAGTACCTGGTTATAAGTATGTTGACATGATTCTTGAATTTTCGGGGTCAAACCAGCCCTAAAATTTTTATCTTTGGTACCGTACAAAATAACGAGCATACTCATGGTTTCTCTTTGCATTGAGACTCAGGATTTTTGTTTTGTTTTTGTTGAGAGAAGCTCCTGAATGTGCTTCGTACATTTTTATTTGCTTTGGGAGACGATAAAAGACATAACACGTCATCGACATACGACTGTGCGGAAAACTGACTATGATATATTGATACCTCTCTTTTATTACTTTGCAAAGAAAAAATGAGAGGGGCTAAACTTAAGCTAAATAAATTTTGGGCCATGGGGTCGCCCTATTGGAGGCCTTTCTGTAATGGTATACCTTTCTTAAGAGTTCCCTGTACTTTAATAAAAGCTTTGCGTCCTGAATATGTGGCTGATATTATTCCCATTATTGTGGGACCAAAACCAAAATTTTGTAAAGTTTGTTGCAAATATGAAAGAGGTACGGCGTCATATGCTTTGTGAAAATCCAGGCTTAAAAGGGCCGCTGAATGCTCAGTCTTATGTTCAAAAGAACCTACGAAATCACGAATATTTGTTGTACATAAATATGTTGGTTTACTCTTTCCAGCACCGAACTGATTGGGGCTGATTAAGGTTTCAATGTGTGTATTTATTCTGTTGTTTATTAGCCTTTGTAATATTTTAATGTCTGCATTGGTGACGATGATGGGTCTTAAAGAGTCACATTTTGTACTTTTACTTTCCTTACGTAAGGGCACCAATAATCCTTCTAACATAGTACAAGGAATGTGTTGTGTGACTCTGAATTCGTTTAACATGTCTGTGAAAAAAGAAATGAGAATGTCAGCAAATTTACGATAGAAAGCCAGCCCAAGGCCATCATTGCCAGCTGATGACTTTATGTTACCTGTGTGAAAGGCGTGAGTTACTTCTTCCATAGTGATCTGGCGATCGAGGTTTGCTGATTGTTCCTCTGATAAATAAGGCAGAGTAGGGGGGAAGAGGCATGAGGCGTCCACACTGCTGTTAGGCCTGGCATAAAGGGAGGAAAAATACGTAACTAACGTTTCTACAACTTCGTTTCCCGTGATAATTTTTCCTTCAGGCGTTATTACTTCGCCCAAGTAGTTTGATTCACGTCTTCTTCTTTCTTTTGTGATTAACCTTAAGGAGGATGTTTCTGTATTATCTATGACGTCGATATAATTATTCTGAAAAAATAGGCTATGTTTTCGTCTTGTTAATTTTAGCAATAAAGCTTTTGATTCATTTATGAAAATTTTTCTTTTTGTTCCAGATAAATGTTCTTTTATGGCATCATTCAGAAGTCTTGAATAATAGTTATACTGTCTTGAGTGGTGTTGTTTAAGATTGATACTATATTGTTTACAAATCCAAATTAATTGTTTTTTTAAGTAAAGGATCCACCAATCTGATAGACTTTTGCTTTGTTTCGGAACTTCATCATTTGGGACCACTTTGTTCTGATTGCATTACACAAAACGTCATCTTGTAGTAAAAGTGAATTGAAATGCCATGTCTTGTGAGATTTTAAGGTTTGGGCTGTAGGAAGGTTCACTAGCATAAGCACCCCAAGATGATTACTTACAGGTAGGGGAACTCTTTCAATGCTAGTAACTTGAGTTATTAAGTTGTTGGATATATAAATTCTGTCAAGGCGACTACGGCTTGATCCTTGAAAGAAAGTATATCCAGGATCTGTTTTGTATTTGTCTCTATACACGTCACTAAGATGGAAATTTTCAACAAGTTCTCTTAAACCGGGGGAGAAGTTGAAGTGGGGGGAACTGTCAATCTTTTCCAAAACTGCATTGAAGTCCCCTGCTAAAATATGCAAGTTACTTTGTGAGTGTAGTGTTGCTGCTACACTGGTTTCATAGAACATATTTCGTTGTGTGGTTTTTCCGCCCACAAATTGGACATATATCGAGGTGATTTCAGTGTCCTTTAATGTGCCTGGTGGGATTCGCTCCGTGTCAACGTTTTGCATCCTTTCGAAAGGCAAATCAAGTCTGGTGAGAATTGCTGATCCGGTTCCAGATATTGACGGTGAGCAATGAATTTGGTATCTGGGGAAGAAAACTGGATCCAAAATTTTGACTTCTTGTACAACGATGATATGGATGTCTTTTTGTAAAAAAAAATCATTTAACCATGGAAGCTTAGTCGGAGTTGTGCAAGCATGGATATTACAAGTTAGTATTCGATAAGATTGCATTGACTTTCGTTTGGTTTCTTGTGTATGATTAGCAATGAGGCAAGGTTGTGAAATTTTCAAAACACTGTAATAAATAACCCAAAATAAAACTGTCATTACCGCACTTTGACGAAGCCCTGTGTTTCTCCATCTGATACGTACATTTAGATGTTGACAATAGTTTATCTTTATGTCTTGTAGAAATCAGAGTATTTTTTTATGTCACTTTTTCGCGTTTTAAAGTTCGGTTATACTTTTTGGCCCTGGTACTAAAAGCTACCGCCTGAAAATGTTCATCATCCAAAGAGGCAGCTCGTTTCAAAACAGGTTTGTCGTGTTGATCCTCTGCCGCTTGAGATAAAAATTCTCGAGGAGGCAGTTGATTGTAAGAACACTGTTGGTTGGGTACCTTGCTACTAAGTTCGTTGTCGCTAGCGGTCTCCATTTCCCACAATATTGATTTTGCCTCCTGGTCTGCAGCTGGGCTAAGTAAATCACTACATGAACTAGTATTTGGAGGTTTTGCACTTTGTGTTTGAGAAATTTGAACTTTTAAATTATGATCTTGGTTTATTACTTCGCCAGTTACTTCATTGCTTACACTGTTAATGTGGGGGATTTCCAAGGGTTCCCCCAGTCTTGGTGGGGCTTTCGGGTGATCCCCATTATCCTGCTGTTTTTCTTCACTATTACTAAAAGGTACACTTACCTTGTCCTGCAGGATGGCTCGCGGGATGTCACTGTGTGTTCTCACTGTGGGTTCTTCCTCGAGGGGCTGTGAGGTCCTCTTGGTTTCTTCTGACATGCGGGAAATGATTTCCTGTTGATCCTCCGTACTTTTCTGGTTTTGCCAGGCTGCAAAACCACTACGTGGACGTCCAGTTTGGTTATCTGGGGGAATCACTGAACCATCTGACAGTAGAGGGAATTGACTGAAATTTCCAATGTCTACCTTTTCGTTTCGTGCTAAATTTGAAGGCATTCGTCTAGAACTTGGTTGTGTCACTTGGGGTTGGGGATTAGGCTTTGTCACTGAGGGAACCTTTGGGGCTGATCTAGATGGACAAATGGCAGCAGAATGGCTGGTGTCGTCGCACACGAAACAAGTAGGGGGCTGCTGAAAATATGTCACAAACAAACGATGACCTTTGACTGAAATGTAACTTGGTATGGGTTTTATGAATTTGATTTTAACTAGTTTCTTTCCACTACGACATGTGTGAAAATGAGTCTGGTTGAATTGTTCTTCCCGAATAGAACCTAATGTGCCATATTTGCTTAATTCTTGTGCCAAATCGGTGTTTGGCATTTCTGATGGTACAGTATGTACTTTAACTGAAGTATAGACTGGGTCCGCTAATTCTAATGTTAACTTATATAACTGATTGTTTGTATCGATAAAAGGAACTTCCCCATTTTTCTCTTCCAAGAGACGATTACAGATTCCCGCTCTGCTCAATTTGATGTACAAAATTTTCTTTATGAAATCATGTTCTATTGATTGCACGTCCTCATTATCCAATTTAAACTGTTCTCTAATCCATAAATGCATTTCTATACTGGACGGAATTTTATTTACCACTGGACTAAAGAATATGCGTAAAGTGTTTCGTCGGGTTATATTCATGGTGAACTTTATCCTCGTGATTTGATGAAATTTTATAAAAAGGACAACAACGAATTAACTATTCCATTAATTGATATTTCACTACGTTGAAATCTATGAACTATAAATCACTTCACTTTTAATTACACGCTATTGATCTCGCACTTAAAAAACGTTTCACCACACGCTGTTCTTCGATTTCGAAGCCTTGACAGCACTACAGAAGCACTTCTTGGCACGTCCGTCTGCTACGCTAGCAGCAGCTCGAATGAGATACGGCGGCTTGGTTTGCTTGGCTAGTGTAATGGTTAACGTATGGACAATTTCCCGGAGGCCCGGGATCAAATCTTGGCATGGTTATGTTTATATATTTTTACAACAGAAAAAATAACTTTTTTTTTATTCTATGCACATACCCATCAGAAAATTTAATAAGATTATTGACAATTGCTTAGATTAGGTAAGTCAAGTTCAGTGGTTTTTAATTGCTCTCAATGAAACTCCTGACTTAACGGAATAGCTAACAGGTGGTAGCACCTACTTCTGAGGATTCTTTACGACTTGTAAACCGAGGTCCGACAGGACTAGCTTATGTATGTATATGATGATAATGGGTGTTCTTCGACACGTTTATGAACTGAAGTTCTCTTTTCAAGGTAAAATAAAGGTGATTTGACATTGCCTTGTCTTGACTCTAATGAATATAACGTCCCCAGAATGGAACCTTAATTTAAATTGGAATTCGAATCACTTCTGCTCCTACCACGTATCGAACCTGGGAATGATTGATTACTATCATAAATAATCTCTTTTTTATATGTTCTTTTAATTTCTTTTATGTTCAATTAGCCTGATAGTGAGCAAAATTGGCAGGGTTCCATATAAACTCTTATTTACTTATGTTGACGGATAAAGTTCTCTTCCGGAAAAGGGCATGAATCCTGACAAGGTTTCTTAAAAATTGTTTTCTGAGTGATAAGACTTGAGTCGAACGATAACAGAATTTAACTAAAACGGACTGACAAGTCTATTAACTTTATTTTTTAAAAGCACACAGACAGCGTTACAGTTTCAGTGTTCTAACATATTTCTCAGACGAAACACTAATGAACACTAACAGTCCATAAAAAGCACCAGAAAGCCAAGAGATCCTTTCTACGTCTTCCGCCAATGACATCCCAAAATTCGTTTACTTTCAAAACATAAGCAAATTCTAATCAACCACAATTCCTCGCTCGCAGGCCACACACCCCAGTCAATCAGAACGCTATATCAAACTTGTAACAGGAAGGAAACCGAATCGAGGCACAAAAATAGACGTTAATATAATTATATTTAGAGATAACAGAATTGTGAAAATTGTAGGAAGTCTCCTATAAACAACATTTACTTGCGCTGGGATTAAATATTATCATTATTTGTCGCATTGCTTAAACTATTTCTCTGCTTGGAACACTGCAGAACAAATTCCACTGTAAAGCCAGTTTCTGATTCTTAGCATTTCAGTGTACAAGATTGATGTACAAATAAATCAGGGCACAAAATATTACTTTTTAATATTTGTCTAAGATAAAAATTAAATGTTCTTCCAAACGTTATTGGATTTTTATACCAATAGATGTAATTTTAGTGTTTGCAGCATATGGATTTCATGATAGCAAAATTATTCTCTTACACCTGAACGCAAGTTCACTTCAAACTTTTTAAGTTTATCCGTCTGGCTTTTTCTTTTACCTACACGCTATTCAACAATATATTAATAGAAGCAGTTCCAGTTACATCTTTGAAAAAAATATCAAAACGTTTATGATACGCAATGCATTTTTTGGAATGTAAGTAAGAAGAAAGAGAAATATCTCTTCTTAGATATTTTCATTGGACTTTGAAAGTTTGTAGAATTAGTCTCTAACGAACTACTCTTGTAAATGCCTACTTAATTTCTCTACCAAATATACTATTATAAATACCAGTTTTAAATTAACGAATAAAGATAATTTTGCACGCATTTGTAACTACGAGACATAATTCGACAGTAAGAGGCTTTTTGCTGTTAGACAAACGAGACTTCCTTTTAAAGAAAACAGAGCTTATTAGATTCTTCATACTTTAAACGATGTCTGTACAGAGTTTCTACTGCAACTTATACACGTATCATAAGGGAACAACAGTTTCTGTGTGCTCTTTTAATAGAACAGGGCCATCTCCTAAGATAGTTACTTCAGAAAAAACATGACACTTCTGAAAGCTTAGTCTAGACTGTGAAAAGTAAGATCTCTATTTCTAGCCAGAGAACGTGAAACGGTCTTTCATTTCTACTTTAGATCTATCGAATCTGGTGATATTAATCAGCCCGTTTCAAGATTCCTAACAAACGAAAAACATATTCGCTGTTAAAAATAATGAACTGAAAGCCGTGTAGAAGTGAGGAGACTATAGAGGAACAGGTGGGTCGTTATAGTAAATGGCCATCTGTTAGTGGAAAGTCTCGAAAGAGGTAGCTTAAATGATGGCCAATCTAACAAACATAATTTTATTTTCAAAAGAGATTCTCTCATGTTTAAATAACTAAATTGTATAGCACGTACATAGCTAAAATTTCAGGACTTAACCCTTTTAAGAGTTGCTAAGGAGTTGGGTCATATTATAATTTGCTATGTGGTAACGTCGCAACAGCATTAGCGGCAACTCCTCAAGTTTTAAAACAATGGCTTTACTACCATAGTGTATAGGGTGCTAATCTCTGGGAAGAAAATTATGTTTACTATATATACAGGTGACCTGAAAAACGCGTGAAATACAGTAACAATTCATTTGTTATTATTTGTTATAAAATAAATGTTAATATATAGATTTTACCACCATGCACGTAACCATTAGCAATGAAGTTTTGATTTTCCTGAGATGTTAAATATTCTTGCTAAACCTTTTGACAAATTTACGAGATAATTTTCATATGAAGCGTACAGGGAAGTATGAAGAAGGAAGGTGACTTTATTTTTTAGAACATGAGTTCGTACTAGTAGCAGGTACCACACAGTGACAACTAACTGCTCAGAAGTTTCAATCTAAAAGCTCAAACAATCACCAATTTATAGCGGTTTTAAGAATATGCAATTCATGGGAGTAAATGGGAGAGTTGGAGTTTAAAATGCGTTTTATGAGAGATCACCTTTCATGTAAATTCGCCCTTCTTTCTCTGCACGCTTCAATTTTTAAACGGTGGGATTGAGCCACTAAGAGCCAGTTGCCATGAAAAAAGGTAAGAGCAGTTTTGCGGGCCACTTTATGTTTATATTGTAAAGTTTGTTGTTTTTGTTGTTTATGTTTCACTCCATATGATTATTACATTTCAAAGCTTTTTTTATTCTGTAGAAATGTTAAGGGAGGGAAATGTTACTGTTTCTCTTTTTATAATGGAGTTGTTATATGGAAATTATTTTTAGTATGTCTTACAATGCCTTGCTTTAGCAAATTTGGTCTTGTTTGTATTTTGAAGTAAGAACATAGTGTCCTTTGTGTAATGGCTTGCTTACTCAGCTACAAAATATGTGGTTATTTCTGATGAAAATTGAATCTGTGAGATGAAACCGTAACGCAAATATTCGGATGGGAAAAATCCATTGTTTTCAACATTTAAAATAGATGTGGTTTATTACGAAAATAATACTTCTCATCTGCTTTCGAAATTATAATTCTGCTTCATTTCCACCGCATATGTATGCACATTAACACATACAGTTGTATAATGGACACCACCTCTCTCTCTCCCTATATATATATATATGAGTGTCGTGAATTCCAATGCATGATTTATGTTGAAAGTGGTCAGTTACGTACTTACCTACAGGCAAAATTTTAAGCGAATTTTTGTTTTCTAGTTACCATAGTAACCGAGCTCCACATTCTATTTTGAATTACTTCCCTCTCGTCCCCCCTCTCTTTTTCACTCACTCACTCATTCTCTCACACAGATATGAATATTGCTCGGAGGGACGTAATGCATAAACTTCGTTGAGAGAAATGATTGGTGAAACTGATTACAGACAAAGAGAGATACGTAAAAATAACCAATATATATATCTTTGTGGAACAAGTAAAGTCTATTTTTGGATTGCATGTGCAAATTATATTATATATGTATCGGTACGTAAAACCTCTGTCATACAGTTAGATTCCATTAAACATGAAACAACAAAAGGTTTGTAAAACAACGATAGACTACAACGTTTAATAACGCACTCAGTTTAAATAATTATGTGTTGAAACCTATTATTTTTTCGATAATACTAATTTTACTCATTAGAACGGAATTAAATTTCTGCCGGATTCATCTTCAGACATGAATGTAAATTAATCAACAGCGGATTTTTCATTTGGGCTAATGTTGCATCTTTATATTAGCTCTTGCGAGATTAATAGTTATGGCTCATGATGAAAATTCAGTATTATAATTTTCATAGATACGAAATTTGTATTGAGGTTGATAGTGGTTGATTAGTCGCAGAGAAATATACCGTTGGGAAGACAGAGACGTCCTTAGGATGACAGTGTTAGAAAGGATTTTCGAGAGGTAGATTCTTAAAATGAAAACTGGTTTGATCTTGAGCAGGATCGAATTGAATGGGAAATATTTGTCACTGCGGCGAAGAACTTGCGAGGTCTATAAGCCATGGAGTTAGTTAATTGTTAAATATTTAAGGAAAAGAATTTGATTTTGTTTTAAAAGAATGTTCTTGTGTGAATGTTCACCTCGAGTTAATTTTACTTTCTCTGGATTCGAATGCAAAACTAGTATCTCGATTACAGAAATTAAACGAATTAATTAATTTTGTTGAAGAAAGCCAATAACGCGTGCATACTTAACTGAACGGCGAGATTGGTGTTATTTTGTTTTTAGTGTTTTATTTCTCATTGCGTTGGCCTTTCACTTGTTAAAAAAACTTCTGCTTGAGATAACATCCGTACTTTGTAAATGAAGACCTTTGACAAACAGACTGCTAGCCACGTAATTGAATGAATGCAATGTTCACATTGAATTTGCTTTTTTCTTTACGGCCTTTAGGATGTAAGGCTTGGGCCAGGATAGGGAAGGGGAAAGGATTCGAGAAGGTGTAGACCACGGCCTGTGTTGAAGGTGCCATCCTGGCATTTGCCTTAAGTGACTGAGGAAACATGCTTGAAAAACCTCAGACAAGATGGTCTGCCGCTGGGATCGAACCCACGACCTCCCGAATGCAACGCCAACGCTCTACCGCACAATTTTGACGTGTTACGATGTACGATATATCATGGTTTTGTGTTTCTCTTTCGTTTTACAGCTAATGTACATATTACACATTGCAACATGGACGGTAAATACATTAGTTATTATTTGAACTTCTGATCCGTTTATGATTATGTGTATTATGCAAAATTTTACAATATCAAACAATTTCTAATTATCAATTCCGACAAATTCATTTTAAAGATATTGACCCACATCAGGACGCCATTGAACTAATTAGTGATCAATTTTCAGTTTGTGTTGGGAAAACTAAACTTTTTGGCGCGGTTTACAGTTGATAGGATCATAGAAAAATTGCGATCTAAAGGATTTCATCGTCAGGTATTTTATTAAAAATAAGCCTGTTACGAAACTGGTGTTCTTTTATCGGTAATTTTATATATCTAAATCACAACAGATTATTGTCTAATTATTAGTTAATATATGAGAAGCTATTTTCCAAAAGTTTTTATATCATTTTTTCCCCTCTATTTCATTTAATATACAGGTTTCTCTTTCGATTTTGAAGCAAATTTTATATTATGTTTGAGTTTATTTGGATACAGTACTTTCGTGTTCAAACTGGAAGAAAAATCTAATCATGAATATTATATGGAATGTAGAAAAAACGGGTTTAGTAGCTTTTGAAAACAAGTTTCTAATATTTTCTATTTTGTGTTATAATCTTATATCACGCGGATAATGTATGAAGTAAAATCTTAAAAGAAATTATTTATCTATCTATTTATTTATTTTGAAATTTTCACTTTATACGGATATTATCCACAGATTGTAGCACTGCAGTGTTTTGATTTTCAGATGTCAAATCTTTAATAAACCACCGAAATTATATACGAAATGAAAGAAATTAAATAATATTCTATACAGATTGGCACAATTCGATGGATTAAAGCCAGAGTGAACCAAACGCCAAAACAAAATACTGCAGAACCCTAAATATAAAGTTCTATCTTCCTTAATATTCGGTACAAAACATAAACGTGCACTCTGTTTTGACAGTTTACTGGTACTGCAAAACTTCCTAATTCAGAATATAATAATTGTACCAAAGGACGAACCCGAAAACACCAATAATTAAATATCGAGTGACAGTGGAGTTGGTTCACTCTGGCTTTAAGCCATCTAACTGTCAACTTAATAACATAATGTCTCAGATACTAACACGTAGTTTGTTAGTGAAAACCAATTTCTGGCAGCATTTGCTTACTTTAATGTGTCGTTTTCCATTAATGGAGAAACATTCATTTTATTTCCTATTCTAAGGAGTCGATATTTTGCCCGAATCTCACTTCAATTTAGCAAATTAAGTGGTATTTGACAAATGATGAAAAATATTGTTTTTCTGGTCCGATAGATTGTAATACACCTCCAACGTACTTTACACCAATTTACATCCATTCTATATATATTTCTACTGATTATTTTCCTTAAGAGGCAAATGTCTTCTCTTAATTATCTAAATGAAATTCGAAATGGTCTTTTGTAAATATGTACACCATCGAACTCTTTATCGCTGCTGAATGGATTCGTGTCGAACTGGTCGCACTAGAACTTGTGTTAATAAAGAGTACGAGCGCTTTCAAAGTGAATGGTGAGATCCAGACGTTGCAGTACTAATCTACTTACAAGGAAGGGCCATGAACGTGTCAAACGGACTTCTGAATCAAACATAGTCCATTCAAAACAGATAACAGAAACATGTTCAGGGGCAAAACATTAGTTACCATGGACAACGGGGTACCTTGTACCCTATAAATCCTAAAAAAGCCATTTGAAGGAAAATTAAGACTCTCAGTTAAATAGCTATTTCATTAACACTATTCATCCGAGAGTCATCGTTAATACCTCATTTTTTTCAAAATAAACCAAACGTACCATGCATTTGCGCCCATGATGTATGCGGAAAGGGAAATTTGGAAGAACTTTGTAAAAATTCCCCCCAAAATCCCTTCTATCAAATTTGGTCTCCTTTGGAGCGGTCCCGGGTAAGACTACAAAATCCAGTTTGATATTGACAATACTATGGGGTATAGAAAATGCGTGTGCCAAGTTTGGTTCCGTTAGCTTTAGGAGGTATGAAGAAAAGTTTTTTATACCAATGCTTTCTGTATATGCGACATTGAACCTATGACCTTACATATAAATAGGACATAATATAAACATGTATAAACCCAATACTATTCATCCAGTGTTCATGATCCCTAAGTGGTGACGGAAATTGGGGAAAATTCGCGAAAATTCCCTCCAAAAAATCCCTATGGTGAAGTATTGTGCACTCTGGAGCGGCCCCGGGTAAGAGAGAGAATCTGATTCACGTGGCCATGGGCGGATTTAGGAGAGAGACCCTGGAGAGGAGGGCAAAGAGAGGCCCTGGGGGCAATTACTTTAAAAGCTATCTTTTAGAATGAAAACTTTAAAATATTTCTGAAATGACTGGGGGCAATGGCCCCCTTGCCCCCCATAAATCCGCCCATGCACGTGGCCAAATCTATTCAGTTGTGATCGTAATGTGAAAACAATTATACAAAAATCTAGCCCAAATTACGGCTTCATGAGGATAGAATGCTTCAACCATTGTAGCCTGTAGCCTATTGGCAGGAGTATAGATGATTGTTTTGTGGATTTTAAACTCATTGCATTCATATCATCGTGACGGACCGAAGTCCACCATAGTTACTAAAATAGACCATATAAAATAAAGTTTACAAAGTTTATAACGCCTGCTACACATATATAGCATGGATTAAAATGATTATTTTGTGTACAAAGCCAAATATATGAATACCTATTTCGTGTCGTTTTAAAGGTCTTGGTCAAACTCGTATCATTCATCCAGATTGCAGGGGTGGTTCATGAGTTCCTAATTAAGTTCCAGATTGCAGGAGCTGTTCGTAATGCAATTAACCTAACTTTAAATTACCTACAGTCAGATATATACGAGGTGTCCCCCAGATCAAAGGTGATTATATTTCGTGTTCCTCTTACATGATCCTTCTGTTTATTTATTTATTTTATAAATAGTTTCACGTCTCGCGTTTTAAATAGCGATTTCTAAATTTTCCTTGTAAATTTAACTCCTGCAAAACTTACGCCCCTAGGCCCAAGCCTAGTGGACCTAGTGCTAAATCCGGCCCTAGGTGTGGCAAGGATGGGGAAAGGTACTCCTAGGGTTGGAAGTACCTACATTGGCTGGGTTAAGCATGGGATTGGAATATATGGTTTTATATATGTATGTAAGGGCTTCGGGTGGAAGAAGGTGAGTTGAAATAGTTAGTATTGACGAGGGTTTGGCATGTTAAAAGACCACTGAATGAACAAATACTTGGTTGACGAGGGTATGGCATGCTAAATAAGACCAAGAAAAAATAGTTGGATTGTTATTTGGATGAAGATTTGATAGGGGACTGTGCACATAAGCCACCGCCAGGTTTCAGCAGCGAGCATACTATTTATTTGATCAATGTTGTGTTCGAAAAATTGCGGCGAGACTTTTCCAACGATACTTCAATCACCTAGTAGTTCCGTAGTTGTTAATAACCCCAAAAAAACTCGGGATACTCCCCTGCGATATGAATTAATGATACGGGTTTGAACTTGCCTTGCCGAGACCTTTCCAACTATCCTACAACTCAAACACTTTCCTAGCCCTAGTAGTTGCAAAGTTCAAAGTTCCCCTCGAAACTTAAGAACCGCCTCTGCAGTCTGTTTGAACACATTTTGCCGAGACCTTTGTGAAGAGATCTAAACCACTTTACTAGCCCTAGTAGTTCCAAAGTTGAAAGTCGCCCCTGAAACTCAGGAACCGCCTCTGCAATCTAGATGAATTATACGGTTTGAATTTGACGAGACCTTTCCAACGACACCCAAATCAACTTCTTAGCCCTAGTAGTTCCAAAGCTGAACGTCACTTTCGAAACTCAAGAACCGCCCCTGCAATCTGGATGAATAATACGCATTTGAACTCGTCGAAACCTTTCCAAAAACACCCTAATCACCTTCCTAGCCCTAGTAGTATCAAATATATAAATTATTTCATTATTTTTTTTTTGAGAGCGCCACTATCTCTGGAACCGCAGAAGTTGAAGAAAGAAAATGCATTTAGTTTGGAATTGCTAAATTATAATGACGCTTGTTTTAAGATGAATTCGGAAAGCTGGTGACTCATGCACATCGGATGAACTTAGAAATTAGAAATCCGGTTGTTCAATTGGAATTTTCTAATACGTTACAGTAAATTGGAGTCCATGAATAAGATCCTAAGTAAATTGTTATCGAACTGAAAAGGGTAGAGTTGTATCTTACTTTCTGTGTTTTAACCTTGAAACATTTTTGCTCAAGATACAAGCACTATAAACTTCTACTTGAGATGATCATTATGAAGTATTAATTATATTTTTGGCTCTTTTCTGAGCTGACGTCTTTTTTATAATTTTTTGATTCAGCGATGCATAAAGATACATTCAGCTTGGCAAATGAGATATTATTTTCTAGTTCTATTCCGCTTCTCTGGAGCGAGAGAAACTTCATTATTTTTTGGAACGATGGGTAAATATAGAGGCATCACCAATACACTTGTGATTCTTTTTCGAACGGTGAACTGAAGAGAGTGCAATCGTAAAGAAACTCATTTTCCATGAAAGTAGCAAATGCGAGTCCCCGTATACTTGACGTAATTCTGTTAATCTTGTAGTGATAGCATCGTATATTGCCTTGGCTTGCGTTGAAGATGAGATATGCCACGAAGTAAAGTAATTGAAATACTCTTGTGTGTTTCTTCCACTACATTTTCGAGGCCCTTTGCTTTAAGACGCATTCAAGTAAAACTTTTATTTGCGCATCAATCTCATCGTGAAACCCATCAAACCCTCAAAAGACAGCATCTTTTTTATTCCTCTTTCACTTCTACCAATTTACAGCGTCGGTTTTTCCATAATTTCATTACCATACGTTTTAGAGTTCTTTGTACACAAAAATTGAATTAGGGCTATTTCCTTACAATTTGCTATCTGTTCTTGTTTTGCTAATACGTACTACGTACTATCATGGCCAAAATTATGTTCACATGACTTTGTTATACACGA
>JAGDQP010004628.1:42408-83701 GCA_022664845.1 Lepisma saccharinum | reverse complement strand
GAACATAATAAATTAATATGTTGCTTGTTTATTTCCTGTAAGATATTGTATTTTCTAATGATTTTCTCACATAATCTTAGAACTTACAGATTTTGTGAATGTTGTAAACCACTAGTGTTTAAGTAAAAAAATATACATAGTTTTGTATGTGCGGATACGAGTTAGCCTTTTACATTCGATTCACCACCCGCAAGATCTTCGAACCCACAATGTACGTTAAACTGCCAAAATATGTTACTTTATAAAAATCACTATAATTAACACTGGAAAACTTAACCAAAATACGTGGTTTTTGTTATGTGGAAAACTAATTCCTTACCTTACCTTACGTATATGAAATAATGAATTTTAAATATTATCACGTGTGCATTGCGCTTCTGAAAAAGAAAGAATAGAATAACGAACTATTCAACTTGCTCCATCATGAGCACACCAGGCAAATGCCGGGATGGTACCTTCAACTTAGGTTCTTGTCGACGCCTTCCCACATCCTTTTCCTTCCCCTATCCGGCCTGAGCTTTAGATGCGTGAAGGCCATAAATCAAATTCAAGTTCAGTTTAACTTGTTTTAGTTAGATTAACAAGAGTAGTAATCAGTCATTCCTTATATAGAGTACATGTATGTACACTATATTTTTATAATTTCATGTGATTTCTCTTATTAAGACATAACACTAGTATATAATATTACTGTATCAGGAAAACAAATAATGTACACTTATAACTGGGAGTTCCGAAACAACATCCGCTAAGTCCAATCGCAATTGGAAGTGAGTTTGAACGATCTTAGCTCTGTACTCTCCGGGATACGTTACGTCCATCTACCTTTTCTAATCCCATTCTTTATGTGTATAAAATGAGATCTAAATCCGGAGATTGTATGTTGAAAGCTGTTAGCGTTGTATTTTCTGAAGAATCGTTGATTTAAATGATTTTGTTTCGGAGTTCCTCAATTCCATTCTTTCGCTAAAAAAAATAGATATTTCGCAAAACGTAGTTCATTGTCCATTCGCATGTGAAATTGATTTATTGCTCAACAGAGGAAATATGTGTTCATTCACGTTCATGACTTCGCTCTTGGTAGTACACGCATCAAAGTAAAATAGTGAATGAAAGTAAAGAAAACTCTTTATACATGAATGACATGTCTCCTTGCTTTCCGTCACCAGTTATTACAATTTTCGCTGAATCCAATTTCTGTGAACCTGGGAGGGTCACTTAAGGTCAAAATACTTTGTTGAATCGCATCTTACGAAAGCGAAAAAGTGTTGAAAAACAAACAGCGGACTCACTGAAGAAAATATAGGCCTATTCATATCTATTGTTTGCTGAATGGAGTTGAGTTCAGAATGAACAGAGACTCTACTTTCAACTTCAAATAAATCTTACTTCATTCATGTTTTAAATGTGGCTTGTTTATTTGCACCTAATATTTACGTCAGAATATGATGGTATATGAATTTATCAACAGAACACGTAAAACATATTTAATATCTCGTAATTATTTAACACAGTTTGAAAATTTTCTTGTTTCAATGTTTTTCGTAAAAATATTTTTCTTGATTTCTGTAATCTTTTGTAAATATTTATTTTGAATTCAAGATTGGAAATGCTAGTGAATGTGTAGTTTCTTTAAAGACAGTTCCGGAAGATCCTTAAAATTGCAGAAATCGATTTATTAATTTACTTTTCTTCTTCTTCTTTTTTTAATGTAACACTTATTCTCCTCTTTAAATTGTTATTAACGTTATAAAGGTGCTGATGGGCTTCTGAGGAATTGGACCTACAGTTTTTGTTAAAGTGGACTGCTAAACACTATGTTATATGGATTGAATTTCCACGGGATTTGAACAGGAACCACGCACACGTTTGCGTTCTAATGTGCTAACCATTCGGAAAGACGGTCTTTTCTTTCAAAATCTCTGATAAAATTAGCCTTGCCTCTTATTGGTTCTTTTGCGTACTGAAGAGAATCTTCTGTACATAATTTCAATATTCTGAAAATTTTTCGAACAATCAAATACATTTGAGTACAATGGAAATGAATGATACTTCGTTTACGTTACTTGTACCCAACATTTACTTATAGGCATTGTGACAATAAAGATACCGGCTGTCCAAATGATTACCGCGCTTGTTTATTCTTGCGCGTGGGCCTCGTTTCAAACCCGGTAGAGGTCAATTGAATTTCGAACTCACTTTAACAAAAACTGTAGTGCAGCTCCCGTCCTCAGAAATATACAAGCTCGTTTAGGGCGTTAAAAACGATTCAGTTGAAACATAACAGATAACACAGACAAAGGTTTGTGTATACATCCGTGGTGTATTCTAAATATATATTTTTCTTTGATTTTCAAAATGTATTAAGAGTAATTTCTGGGCTATGGCTATGGGTATTATTATTTGTATTAGTAGTTAGTGCTGGTGATTGTCGCTTTACTTTGTGCATATCCTCCTGGCCGTAGATCTTATTGTCGTTATCAATATGTCTACACATTGCGTGCTTTCTTTATTTTTCTGTAGTAGGTTTATTAACGTGGCCTATTTAAAGTTGCTGTTGATCACAATTAACAAAGGTTCTGGGGTATGCATGACTTTCATGTTTCCAATTTTTAAGTTCATAACTTCTCCCTCCCTCGTCGGTATGCAGAGAAAAATGATAGGGGAAGAGTGCAAGGTTCACAATGTATAAAAAATATGGCTGCATGTGTGTGTGTGTGTGTGTGTGTATGCATTGATGTGCTGTCTCTTTTGCTTGTGTCTGGCTGGCCTGTGAAGGAGGGAAGAGAGATGTGTGAGGGAATAGTTGGCAAGGAGAAACACCAGTTGCGTCCTGACCTACATTAAGAGAACGAAGGGGCGACTCTCTATGTATGTTTATATATATATATATATATATATATATATATATATATATATATATATATATATATATATGTGTATGTGTGTGTGTGTGAGAGAGAGAGAGAGAGAGAGAGGGAATCAGTACTGTATCAATTCCATAACACGAGGATTTCTACCACCTTCCCTCCCTACCTCTGTGTGACTGTATCTGTCGATCTATCTCTATCTATCACGGACAAGCTCTTGAACTTCCAAATCAAAGCAGATTTGAACTTTCGTCTTCTGTTCGTTCTCTGCTACTTTTCCTTGAAATTTCTTGCGTCATATCCGTTCCAAATTCTCAGGTCTTCCATTTCCTTCTAGTTGCTTAGTGGATGCCAAGTCTCTCGACTTTGCTTCTTTCTCTCTGTCTCTCCCTCGTGTGTGAAAGAAAAAGACAGAGAAAGTAGGGAGTCCATTTTTATCTGCTTGCTCATTTCTTGTATGCTATAAAGAAGAACTAATTTCTTTGGCTTGACAGCCTTTTTAGGGTATTGGCTTTCATTTAAACAGGGTGTCAGGCAGTCAGTGCAACGACTTCCCTTCCGGTTTTATCTATCGTTCGGGACCGAAGTTTACTAGTTTATAATTCAAATAACTTCCCAATTGGCGCCAAAAGCAGGCTCAACACGAATATTTAGATCTCTCACTGGGACTCGAAACCAGAACTTCTCGCCCCGTACCGAACGGTTCCACTGGGCTTAGCAGGATCTGATACCACAGGATAGCCTGGGTCTTTTTTGATCAAGGGACTATATCGATTGAGGGGAGAAAAACAGATCAACACGATCATGATTTGCGAGATGTTTCTTCAATCTTCACTCTGTCCACTGAAGATCCTAATAGACTGAAGGGGAAAAATTAATAATCTGCGCATTGCTGGATTTAGATTACGTGAACCGAATGAAGGAAGTGAAGGATCATTGTAGGAGAAGTTTTCTTACTAAATTTTTCTGCTGGATAAGATGTGATGTAATAGTAGCTACTCAGGCAGACACGAGGTTCCTCTTTCCTAATTTTTAAAATGGAAAAATAACGCTAAAATATGTTTTAATTTCGACTCGAGCTGGTAGTGTAGTAACTAATCGTGGAAATCAATAATAAAATAGAGTGATGGGTTCTGTTTGTCCGTATATACACATTTTATCATATATTGTGAAGTACGGCTAAAAAGTCATGATCATTCACTGATGATCTGCAAACTGGATACTGTAAATGTGGGTAATCGGGAGTGTACGGTATAGAAGTAACAGTATCATATATTAAACTTATTTAAATTGAGGGTGGCTTAGAATACTTGTAACTTTATTTGATAGATTGATTTATGTTCACGTATCAGACAACTGCAAGTTTTACTATTATTTATTCTCTGCATTTCTGAAAATAAAATGTTTGTTGAAAAAGGAGTGCAAGAATTTCATGTACATTTTTCGATGTTTTCCTTCTTCTTCTTTTTTGTTTGTTTGTTTGTTTGTTCCTTACGGTACCTCCCTTGCAAATCCCAAGATTGCCAGTAAAGAATAAAGAAAGAGAGAAAGCTGGCTAGAATCGAGCGACCGTAGCTCAGTTGGTAGAGCGTTGGCTTCGCATTCAGGAAGTATCATCACTGCATTAGATATAGAAGTTTACAGGCTGTATTCAGTAAGGGATGTTTGTAATTGTATCATTGGAGCATGAGTATCGTGGATGGTCTACGGGAAGTTACAAAAGCACCTTTTTACTTCATTTTTTATTACTATTCTTATCTTCAGTCATAATCATTCTACAAGAAAGGATTTCTTTTAACAGTGATTTTTATCGTAGTGATGAAGAGCATGATCATAGCGCTGAAATGTTTATACCCATCACGACATAAGAGTATGGGTTAGTGACACAAATTACCAAACAGTAGAGCTCCCTTCAGCTTCAATTAAATATTGGGAAAGGATAAAAGTCCTTAAAAGATTATGCTTATGACGTTTGAGGAGAGAACATTGAAACTGAAAGTATAAGATAAAAGTTTTTCAAGTCTGCCATTTCGTGCTTTTGCACTTTCGCTACACATCTCTTTCTCTCTCTCTCTCTCTCTCTCTCTTTCTCTCTCCCTCTCTCTGTCTCGCATATCTTCGTAATTGCCGGCAACGGTGCCTGCTCCCCCTCTGCCTCATTGACCTCTATTTGAAGATAGTCAGAACACTCTTCCTGGACTTTCGCCATTGTCACGTGACTGCAGAAAGGCAATAAACAGACAGCCAGGCGAGAGACCAAATGGAAATTTACGTGAACGCTGCGCTGTGAAGAAACAGTTGAATCTCTTGTGTTGGTGTAGTTTTAATACTGTAAACATAGAAATTGATGTGTTCACTACTACTGTTACTATTTTTTCCGTCCTGAACCTCGAAAAGCTCTTTTCCTTGTATAATTTTAGTACAAGAAAGAAAAGAAAAGTCATGATTAACAGCATTTGAAGAGTACTGTAGAAATATCTGTTCGATAAAAATAGCCGTTTTCCTAGAAACCGTGTGTTACGAATCTAGAGCACTCGCAGATTCTAATAACCAATTATTGAAGCCTTCGTTAACAGAACATTGTAGGATACATTTCCGTGTTGCTGAAACAAAGAGCTGCGCAACATACGGACGGGCGTATGCCATGCTGCTCTTACTGCCCATATAGATTAATTTTATCTTATCTGTGACTGCGCGACACATTACTGCGCTTTTAACACTCAGTTGTGCGTATTTTGTAGTGATTATGACATATCTAACACTTTCAGAGTTCATATTTCAGGTCAGAATTTTATTAGCTACGTTCTTTAATGTTAGCGTCTCTAATTTCTTTTCATGATGTTTTTCTTCGTTGGCTTTAGAATTTAATTGACTTTTATACCACACATCCCTGTAAATATATTTTGTGCAATACAATGTTTGAACGTGGAAATATACTGTGTATAAAAATGTTGTGATGAATAAAACAAAAAGAAAGGTGTTTATTCATTCAATTATTTTACTGACTTATAAAGAAGGGACGAGATCTAAATTTGAAAGCATTTCGTTAACAAATCCAGGCTTGAGTGAAAAAATAATGCGAATTTTATACTGTAATTGAATTTTTGTAATTCGTCGATAGATTGCAGGACTGACACGCTACAAACACTCATTTGTTTCTAGACATTTTTGACTAATGTCAAAATCGAAGTATTACTTTTCATTCAATTATTGTGGCTCAATACAATAATTCAAATAATTTAGATTCATTTGAATACAATAAGTTCAACTAAAAGGCTTAATTTCAGTATGGTTCTATGTTCATTTCTAACGCTACTTGCAATATTCTGAAAGTTTATTATTATTATTATTAGATATCAAACTTTCTCGTCGGTCGCTAAACTATAGATGGCAATCAAACCCAGATCTCTAGTTCGCTAAACAAAACTTAAGCACTCACCTGACAAACAAGAGTTCTGGATTCGGTTACCAGCCAGTTAAGCGACTAATATTTCATTGCATTATTTTTAACATATTACATACAGGGTTCCTTTATATAGGAAATTAACACATACACTAGAGTACCGCTAATCGGACATAAACGGATCGGAAGAACGTCAAATAAGCGAAAATATCGGATAATAGGGAAGTGTTAAGAAAAAACCTATTAAACGTCAAACTATGTTATAATTTTACACATTACGAACCTAATAATCATGTTTTACAATAGAACAAGAAAAATTAACTGAAAAATTAACAATTTCTTCATCAGTTATTTTATACTGGGCATCACCCTTCATCATCCTTCATATACTGAATGTCAGACACATGAGTCATAGTGTAGACGGGCGCCACGGGGTAGATTCGGGAGCAACAAAAATAGACTACGTTCACAACTTGCAGTTCTTGTTGCAGATTGATGCTTTCTGCGATGCCGGATATTACGGAATGTCGGATAAACGAGACTCTACTGTATTTTCAATCTGGTAAGTTTATTTGCCTATTATTCCCCCCCCCCCCCGCCCTTCTTCGTCAAGATTTGAAGACTTCTTAATTTCTGATATTGTATCTTATCCCCTCTGGGGGAGGGGGAATATTGAACTAGAATGAAATTCTACTATTTGATAAGAGATCTGAAAGATAGTGTAGTAAGTGTAAATAGAAGGAACGACAGAGTGATGAGTATCAGGATATGCATGGGTGGAATGATCAATGTAAGTGTGTGCGTATGCTCCGCAAGTCGGCTGCGAGGAAGAAGAAAATTGGAATTCTGGGAGCAGTTGGACCATGAACTTCGCAGCGTACCCCCCAGCGGAAAGTAATTGTGGGCGGCGACTTAAATGAAAATGTAGGCAGAAGCAGAGAAAAGCATTGAGAGGATCCACGGTGGCTGGGGCGTGGGAGATAGGAACGAAAAAGGAGAAAGAGTAATAGACTTTGCAACGGTATTCGATTTCGCTATTTGCAATACATTTTTTTCTGAAGAAAAAGGAGCATCTCTTAACTTACAAGAGTAGTGGAAAAGAAAGTAAAATCGATTTCATCTTGAGCCGAAGACAACATCTTAAGGAGATTAAGAACTGCAAGGACATAAATGGTGAAAGTGTGGCCTCACAGAGTGGGAATTGTGGACTGGGAGTTTGCAGGTAGAAATAATAGGAGGCCGCGAAATGGAGAGCCCAAAATTAGATGGTGGAGACTGAAAGAAGAGAAACTAAGAAAATTGTTTAGGGAAGAGGTTATCGAAAGAATAAATCTGCAAGAGGATGTGCAAAAATGGTGGGATGTGAACAGTAGGATCATGCTAACGTTCGCAGAGAAGACTTTGGGTAGAACTTCTGGAAAAGGCCCCCCTGCAGGAAAAAAGACGTAGTGGTTTAATGAGGAAGTGCAAGAAACTATTAAAGCGAAGAAGAAAGCTAAAATAAGATGGGACAGAAGAAAATAAATGTAGCTTCAAAGCGGCTAATAATGAAGCAAAGAGGGCAGTGGCTAGAGCAAATGAACAAGCCTGGGATGAACTGTATGACAAACTTGAAACACCAGATGGAGTGAAGAAGCTATACAGACAGTTAGCAAAAACCAAAGAGAAAGCAACAAAGGATATTACCATATTAGGCAAATTATTGATAAGAATGACCAAGGATTAGTGCTTACCGATGAAGACAGGATTAAAGAGAGATGGGCCGAATATTTTGAAACACTCCTAAATGAAGAAAACCCTAGAAAAGTTCTTAGCGATGGAACCCCAAATCCTGAACCAACGCCAAGAATAAGCCGAGAAGTAGGAAAAGCAGTAAAGAAAATGAAGACCGGACAAGCTACAGGTCCTGATTGCATACCAGTAGAAGCGTGGAAGAGTTTGGGACCAGAAGGTGTAGATATTATATGGGATCTGATGCCAAAAATCTATTAGCAAGAAAACATGCCGACTCAGTGGAAAGAGAGTGTTATTGTACTCATTTTTAAGGTGAAGGGAGATATACAGGCTTGTGGAAACTATAGAGGAATCAAGCTAATGTCACACACGATGAAGATTTGGGAGAAAATTATAGAAGGAAGATTACGAGAAGAAGCATCAATAGAAGAAGAACAGTTTGGATTTATGCCAGGAAAAAATAGAACGGATGCAACTTTTATATTAAGACAAACTATGGGAAAGCATCAGAAAAAGCAAAATGGATTGCATATGGTCTTTATTGATTTGAAGAAAGCCTACGACAGAGTACCACGTCATAAAGTATGGAGATGCTTGAGGGAGAAAAGAGTGCCAAGGAAATATGTAAGGATAATCCAAGATATGTATACAAGAGCTAGAACTCAGATAAGAACTAAGAAGTAGTGTGGGATTGATACGCCAAATCCCTGTTATGGTTGGATTACACCAGGGTTCAGCCTTAAGCCCCGTACTTCTTCAACGCAGTCATAGACGTTATAACTCAGGATGTGAGAGATGAAGTCCTCTGGTATATGATGTTTGCCGATGATATTGTACTATGCAATACTAATAGGGCAGAACTTGAAAGGAAAGTAGAGAGTTGGAGGAAGTCTCTGGAAGATAGAGGCCTAAAGATTAGTAGAAAGAAAACTGAGTATCTTGAGTTTAACGGAGAAGGATATGGAAAAGTGATTTTGCAAGAAGAACGATTGAATAGAGTGAAAATTTTTAAATATTTAGGCTCATCTGTTACTGGGAATGGCGATTTGGACTCTGAAATAACACACAGAATGCAAGAGGGATGGCGAAATTGGAAGAAAGTAAGTGGCGTTTTCTGCGACCGCAGAATCACGGCGAGGAATAAAGGGATGATTTACAAAACAGTTGTTAGACCAGCAATGATGTACGGAGCAGAAACATGGCCAATGAAGAAAGCACAAGAATAGAGATTAGATGTCACCGAAATGAGAATGTTACGCTGAATGTGTGGGATAACAAGAAGAGACAGAGTGAGAATTGTGAAAGTTAGAGGTACAACCAAAGTTGTAGAGATATCTAAGAAGATACAAGAAAGAAGACTGCAGTGGTAGGGACATGTATTGAGGAGAACAAGTGACTATGTAGTCAGAAGAGTGACGGCAATGGAAGAGGAGGGCAAGAGAGGTAGAGGGAGGCCAAGGAGGAAATGGATGGATAGGGTTAAGGAGGATCTCGGGGAGAAAGGTCTGTCAGGGGAGGGAGTTCAGGACAGGGCCTTGTGGAGAAGACTCATCAGAAAAGTCGACCCCATGTAGGTGGGAAAAGTCTGAGGGAAAGAAGAAGATGATAAGAGTGTAAAAAGTTATTATTATTATTATTGCTATGATGGTCGTTCTGCTTGTAAGTAGGTTTACGGCCCACAATTCCCTGAACAAAGCGAATCGATAGAGGTTTCCCATTGCCTTCCATTGAATAAGATGACGTTGAAAGGACGGCCTCTACAATTTAAAGTGGCTTTCAAACCACTTGTATCTCCATCATCTATTTGATACCCGAGACTCTTTCATTACAAGGCCGGAACCACTTAACCTCCGGGGACTCTTTCTTTGAGCTCCCCCTTTAAATAAGCGTCAGTGGCCAATTCATTTAAAATAAAATTTTCACAAATTGTACCGTAAATTGAATCGTGGCTATACAAATAAAATGTATACAACCAAATAATTCAGTCTTTTCTTTTCATCGCTTATATTCTGCGATTTCAATTTTATTTATTTATCAGAAACCTTTCCACAAGTTCACAAAAGTGACACTGAATATCTCTTTTTAAGTGTCGCAAAATTTTATGAGCTTTTTGGTTTGGGTTAATTTGTATTCTTTAACTTGAAATTTCGTCATAAATATAAATTATATGGGAGGTAATTATCCACAGAGACGCCAACAGAAATTTAGTATATATTCCCCCTTAGCATGGAGCAGAGAAGTAGGCTTTGAAATCGTCCAGTTTTTCTGTTGCTAGTGGTTCTTCAATCTACAACTTTTGCATTTACGGGTCCTTCTGTGTTGAGGATCAATTCTACAATTTGTCTGAACATGCAAACTCCTATCAACTACTTTCCAGTAACCAGATTGACGTATAAGCTTGTCGGGTAGAATACATGTCACTAAATTGAAATTATGGCCTTTAGGTATTTGACTGAGGCCGGAATAGGGTGATGTGGAAAGGTAGTAGGCCAGAGCCTAGTTTGAAGGTACTATCTCGACATTAGTGGAGCGTGGCAGAAAAGTCAGTCAGAATGACTGGCTGGTGGGCTCAAACCCAGGAGCTTTCGGGTGCAATACCAACGCTCTACGGACTGAGCCATGGCCAGGGTGGATACAGAACAAATGAGGTATACATATTTGTAAAAATCATACTGCAACACATTTTAGAACCATAATATATGGATTGGTTTCCCGGCAACTAGGCCTAATTTCTACTCTGTATATCTTACTACCTTCACATGAGCATCTTAGCTAACGGTAAAATGGAAAGTTATTAACATGAAATATGAACTAAAATAAGTCGTAAAAACTTTGTTTATTTGTGCCATTTTAGTAACTAATGATTTCCACTAGCTGTTAAGTTTCTAAAATCCACAAATATCCATGCTCCAGCAGGGGTTCGAACCCATAACCTTGGGGATGCCTGAGACACAATACGGCTACCGCGGTTGTCCTAAAATAAGTCGTGTTTAAAGAATTGTATTAAGGATTTTTTTTAGATTATCTTGTTCAATATACGTATGACAGGCATTAGTAAGAACTCAAAATATGGATGTAAATAAATTTGAAAATTACCAGCAAACTTATACATTTGTTGTCAGTCAATGTTAGGACTTCTTATATCGATTCCACCTCACCAACACATCAATAATAATAATAATGTAAGTTACGTGCTATTAACATCTTAATAAGCTAATATAGTACGGATTGGAATACATAAATATAGAGAACAGTCAAATACAGAATGTCATATAGAGTATAGAGGATACATGAATACATCTAAAAATGATTATGATGTAAAAATATAATTAAAAGCTAGGAATGAAAGAAATACAGTCTTCTTATGAGGTAATCAATACAACACAAAGTAAAAATATACTTAACTTATTGTAGTTCTTTAACATCCTAGGTAGGATGCCCATAGTATTTCCTTTGGTTTCTACTAAATTGACATTTCTGGTAAAATGTGTGGGTACTCATTTCCTGATATTTTCGAGTAGATAACTTCTACTGATCCTATTCTCCAAAATATTCTCTATAACATCTTTGTCCATGATTTTCCTTCTTTTACACAAAGGGTTCTAGTTTATAAACCGTGCACCAGTATTCGTAATCGTGGGCAAAATAATATTTTTTTAGTTTTATGACATAGCATTCGCATGAAACATTTTTGTTGTACCCTTTCTATTCTATCTATATCATATTTGGTGTGGGGATACCAGATGGGTACTGCAAACTCTAGCCTAACCCTTACCAATATCTTGTGCAAAATTACAAATATTGATGCTTTTACTAACTCATTCAATTGGCTAAAAATATATCCAATTAGTTTTTTTTAATGAGTTATGAGTGAGTATACACATGTGTTGGTTGAAACGTACATTAAAAAAAAAAAAAATGCCACCAAGCTCCTGAGTACTCGAAGTCTTACTGGTTCTTTTATTCATAATGGTGTAAGAAGACACCAGATAATTAGTTTTATGAGTGAAAGTGAAATGCTTAGTTTATTAACATTTATTGATACTACATCATTTTTCGATCTCATCGATGTCCTTTTGCATTTTTAATACATCCTGATAATTTTGAATAGATCCCACCAGTTTGAGATAATAATAATAATAATATATAATAATAGCTATATTCCTTATATGCATGGAAATTAGAACTACAGTCGATCATACTTTACTTTTCCTTCAACAAAACCTTATCCTCAATTGAATCGATAGTTGGAAGACGGAAATAAATGCCAAAACGGCAGAAGTCATTTTTTAGTGCCAAAAGTTTCTCAATGACTAGTGTCAGAGGCAAGAAACAAATTGTTTATCGTACAAACAATTTTTTACTTCGAACTGGCGCTGTGTATCTATTCAATAAGCAACGTTTTACGCAAAAATAGGACTTTTCACTTTTGGCATTTATTTCCTTTTTCCAACTACCGATTCGATTGATTCTGACTTTTCATAATTTGAAAGCAGGCCACGAACCTCGGCGTATACTTGTTTTAGGAAACATAAAACTTAATCGTTGTTACTTTTTTTTTTTTTTTTTACTACTACAGAAGTAAATCTATGGTGAATGAAAATATATATACATAAAAAGAGAGGTTTGCATTTCTAAAATTATTTATTTATTTTACTTGCGAGTTTTATACAATTTTGGATAACATAACTTTCATTTTTTTTCTTCTGAAAAATAGGCTTAGATGGCTATTTAGTTTCCATGTCAGAAAGTTAAGTAACATCAATTTGCTCTCTCTTTTTTTCTGTCTTACTGGGAATAATTATTTGGTCTTAATCACCTAGTAAGGGTCAGTGACTTCGAATTTCCTTAAAGCAGCATCAGATTTTATTGTTTCCCTTGTTTGAATTGTTGTGCATTGTTACGGTGAAAACGACATGGAAAACATGTTAATTTTGTTGCTTTTTTTTTCTTTTATGTTCCTTTGTCCGCCCCTCCCCTGCTAAGCTTGGAAAGCGGAAGTGATATTGCAGGGGAAAGTCACTGTCAAGTTGAAGTACAAAACCTAGTCTCTTGACCTAGAAGGACAATGTGGCTGGATGACCCAGAGGGAAAGTTTTTCTTGGCTTGTGCGTACCCAACACGCACACATTTCTTACGTTTCATCGAGCCCGACGTTTTGATGTTTTCGATCTCAGGCACGTGGATTATTATTTTTCGAGAAACTGTATATACAAAACACGCGCATAATCACTTCAGGTGATAGAGACACTGGCTGTGTTGAATAATCTGAATGCTTTGAAAAACGTACTCTAAGAAATTTATGCGTTTCAATAATTCTACAAGTACTCCATCAAATTTACTGAAGGAGATCGTGATTGTGAGGAAGCATTGTTAAGGTTTTCCTGGGTTTCATTCTTGTCCTAGCTTTGAGTGCTCTAAGGGAAGCTGCACACTCAGAAGGTAAGCTGGAGCACAGCGAAGAGGAAGCAAAGCGGTGCTGTATTAAACTTTCGTTCTGTTTCGTCTTCTCAGCCGGTGTGTGCTTGTAGAAGAATGACAAAATCCGCCAGTAAATCTTTAGCTCACCTCTGTTTTCTTTCCGCCACAACTGTGGACTAGTATTGTTGAAATTGAGATATTAAAAATAATAAATAAAATCGATTGACCTATTTCCAAGATATGCTACAAATGGTGTTGAATAAGATGCATTCACAAGGTGTTGTGGAACATAATTCTCCCCATCTCACCTCTTTCCTTACCGCTTTTTAACATGAACAAAGGACCTTGTTGCATGCATCGTGGTTATAGCGGAAGGTCCCGTTAACCTATCGAGGCGATCCCGCTGTCACTAGGTGACCTTGACGATGAGTCTGCATGCATTTGTTTCTTTGGCGACCTTGAAATCTTCAAGCACGTACCGTAGACATTCCCCCTTTTCTTCTTTCTAGTATAAAAACGTAAAGGGGGCGTGAAAAAGAAGATCGGCCGTCTGCTGTTTGCTCTTCTGTTTTTTTCGAATGCTTTGAAGGTGGGCCGCTTTTTTCTTCTCATTTCAAGGTCAGCGTTAATGTGTATGAAGGAGTGCGTAACCACAAGAAATGGTTGTTGCGTGCCCATGTAAATACAAACATATTATATAGCCTTTGGTGTTTTTATTTTCAACGATAAAAACATTCTAAAAATAAAGCAGGAAACAACGGGATTTCTTCCGGTAAAACAAAACCTTTCCGGCGAAGAGGAAGATTATATACGTAGTACATCTGATCTAACTGAACGCGACGTTATCTGCAAGCTACATCGTGTGTTTTTGTGTGCTTCCTTCCATTTATTATTATTATTTTGTAATTCCTGCTTTCCTTTCAGAGGCGTTTTCATGTTTCATTGCACGAACTGTGTTTATGCTTCTTTGTTTAAGGCCTCTTGGCATAGGCCGTTATGCGTCTTTATGTTTCAGTAAACGATTTATTAATACCGTATTTTGAGAACAAGAAATAGATGCTATTACCTTATCCCTGTAGCATTTAAAACAATGATAATAATAAAGTTTTACATATCCTTTGCTTTTTATATGACGCATCAGTGGTCGTAGCTCAGTTGGTAGAACGTTTGCTTTGCATTCGGAGAGACCTACTATAGAATTAATCCGAGTGGCTGGCCATCTTGAAATTTTTCACGTGTTTCTCTGTTACACCAGGCAAATGTCAGGATGATACCTTGACCAACTCCTTCCCACATCCTCTTTTACCCTATCCCCACCTGAGCCAAATGTGCCTAAAGAACATAAATAAATTCAAATTCAACCAACCAGAACTATCAATTAGGCCTATGTAGTCTTTCCGTCAAGACTATATCTGTACCCGTGGAATAAGGTCAGATGTCATATTTACACTTTTTCAGGATACCAGTTTTTCTCCAGAAAGCCAAGGGAAATAAACTCCAAAGAACATGCCATATTAATTAGCAAAGGCAAAGGAAACAGGCCTGAAAATTAATGTTAAAAGTGCTCTGAAGTTCGTTCTCTTTCGTTTCCTGGACACGAGCCTGCTCGCCTGAAAAAGAAGTGGAAATATGACATTCGACCTTATTTCACTAAGGTCCAAATATTCAAATGATTACTCACTCACTGAGACCACTCACTGACTGAATGAGCAATGGAAAGATGGAGCAGGTTCGTACGCTTTTCATGCGGGTCATTCTTCTGGTTCCCGTGAGTGATATCAGACGAATGCGGGGATACTACCTAGCATAGAGCCGCTTCGTTGTCCACTCATTCATCCTGGCTATGGCAAAGTGATATATAGTACAGTTCCGAGTTCTGTAGACCTCTGAGAGGGGTCTTGGCTAGTGCGCGGGGTGAAGTGGGAAGTTCATAAGCAATCAGCGAGAACTCGCGCTTTCACTACCTACCTGCCATTGGCTATTAACAATGTCTTCCTACCCATGATCACGCTACGCCTCCTTCCTCGCGGCTACAGAACTCAGACACAAGCAGTATTTTTTATTAGTTGAACGTATGTAATTATTATAGCCAAAGCGTGAGAAAATAGGAATCCAGATGTTCAAATTTGAGTCCTGGACCGAATTATCGGATGGCTCTTGTGGTCGGTTCCGTCACGAATAGTACCTACAGTACCTTCTTGTTCTGAGGATCAGAGAGTAAGGATAGCTGGAAACCAAAAGAGGAAAGCAGATTAAAGTATAGCTGTATCCTATTAAACACATATACCTGTATTTGTATCCCATTGTCATTTAAATATATTTTAAAATAGTCTAAAATCATACTAGTGGAATAAAGAGTTATACTACTTGAAAATCATTTATCATAATTTTAATCATAGCCAAACTTTGGTTGTGAAACAAGCTTTCAGCACCCTGATCGTTCATATATATCTACTGTTTGTGAGATCACTTATTTAAATACGTAAAAGACTTATTTGGAACATTATTCATAATTATCTGTAATCGCTAGTTTTTAAATTACAAACATGTATATAAATTTCGATAAGTCATTTCGAAGTAGACCTTGTCTCTGAACATCAATGGACTGTCAATAACATCGACTTTTTGTTTAAAATATTTCAAAAAGAAAAAAAAAAATGAAATGATCACTCAAGGATATCTCACGTATGACGTGCTTTAACCGAGAAGACGACGCAGATATCAAGGTTGAGCAGAACGATTGGATTTGAAGATAATTGTCTGATCTGGGTCATCCGTACTTCTTCAAACATAACCTCATAAGTGAAAGGCAACCTTTGGTAGCAAAGAAATAAAAAAAATAACAATGTTGTAGGTTGTCTGTTCTTTTTTCTCTCTTTTTTAACACTTTCAGTGCATAGAGAAGTAAAAGTAAAATTTAATTTTACAAACACTTTCCATGGTTATTATGTAAATGAAACTCTCGCATCATCACTCCAGTTCTTTCCTTAACATTACACCAGAAAGTGTTTTCGAAAGTAGAAATTAATGTCTACAGATAAACAGTAAATCATGTTGTACTAGAAGAACTTGAATACATGTTTTCGAGTAGACCAATCCCACGTCCTGTCTCTTCCAGGGTCGAGCAATCGATACTTAAAACTGGAGATCGGTAAGACGTTGGGGTTCTAACTGAACAATCCGTGTTCATGTCTCGCTTCAGGCTTCTTTTGTGTACAGCGAGTCAGGGGTCATGCCTGATATTCGCGAAACAATCTCACAAATAACCGTGACCCTGGGATTTCGGGTCGCGGACATAAGCTCACCGACAAAAGGCTCACCGGACACTCTTCTGTATTAATGCAAAAGTGGACAAAAGCTAACCGGACATAAGCTCACCAAAAATAATATAATTGTGTTTTAAATTAATAAATAATAATTAAATTAATAATAAATGCAGTCAATAATACGATAATGATTACTGATAATTAAACTAATAAAGCTATACTTACAGGGGGCTGAAGACTTTGATGAGAAATGACTTTGATGAAGACCCCCAGAAATGTGATGAGAAATTGAACTGCCCTCTGATTGTAGAAACTGAACGTATCACGTCGACGACTTTGTAGATAATTTGTAACACTTGAACGTTTGAGAAGCATGCCGTATATTATATACACAACAACATGTCAAACAAATATACGAGGTTTTTTTTTTGTTTTTTTTTTTACTGCGTAATGATACATAGTACACAGTTCACCATATACTATTTACATTTCGATAAACCTTGCACACCCAATTAAAAATTGGCTTTTTTCCCTTCTCGTAAAATACTTTCTCCACCTGCCATTTTGTCCACCTACCCTAATTTACTTCCATAATAACTGCTGCCATATTGTTCTCCTGTCATTTCGTCCTAAATACCTGTGTAAATATGTAAATGTAGGTATATAAAAATAAGACCAGTGGTGAGCTTTTGTCCGTCCTTTCAACGTAAGACTGGTGGTGAGCTTATATCCGACAGGGGCCACGGTGGGTCAGTTGGTAGAGCGCTCACCTTTGTTTCTAGGAGTCGTCGGATCGATCCCTGTTCATGCCATGTGGGCTTTGTGGTGGACAAACACCGTGTGCGTGGGTTTTCTCGGGGTACTTCCGTTTCCTCCCACTTTCTTCATTCCACCAATTCATCCCATCATTATCCATACGGCGTGGTTGCCTAAAGGCCTTAAAATAAATTCAATTCAACTTTTGTCCGACACTTGGGATCTCCATATTTTGTGATATTCTTCCGTTTTCAAAATTTACATATTTTTCTTCCTAATACTTGCCGTGGGCAGAAAGTGTTTAACAATTGCAATATTCCTAAAATAATATAATGATATCTATTATGTGCTGAGAAACAACGTCAACAAGTATGGAGAAGTGTCCAGATATGAAGTAATTGTGTTTTACGTTAGATAACATAGTATATTGATGTGCTGAAGATAGAAGAGCGAATGTTCAGTTAACATCCCGTATAAATGCTAATATAGTTGAGGATTTTTCTGTGTAAGATCTGCGCTTCCGATATTGTAACAATTAAACTCAAATGTATGTCTTAGGAGAATAAATTGATGGAATTAATATACGAAAGGCTTATACCTTTGCTGGTAATTAGATTTGGTTTCTGCTTAAGTTATTGTACTCACTTTGGTTTCACCACGCACTGCAAATACGTTCAAATTCTGATTGCAGAATTTTGAATGCATAAATGATCGACAGTTGAAGGTACTTGTGTTGTTTACACTTACTTAAACTAGAAGACAATTAAAAAAGTGGAACTGGCCACTGCAATGGCATGGATTCGATTCCCGACTGGAGAAAGGATGTTCGTGAAATTTTAAACAGCTTGTTAAATCAAAACTGGCTAAGTTAAACTAGTCACTAAAATCGCCTATAAATGTAAGTGTATTATTATTATTAGTAGTAGTAGTATTGCTTATCAGTAGAGAAAATGAATAGTTGGAATGAGTGGAAGAGGACGTACCAATTTTCGAAGAGGACAAGAAATTGTTAATAAACTGCCTGGGAATCTGTGTATCACTTGAGGAAACTTAGATATCTTAGATTCGAGATTGTTCTGTGATATGAATAAAATACAGTCTCAGATTACATTGATGCTACCAGTAATATCATTAAGAATAAATAATAATGCGATATTTCAGTGATCAAGACAACTTCGCGTTTAATTTTGTCACTCTAATTGTAGATAAACATTCATGCTGAATGAAAAATTCGCTCCTACGGAATTAAACATGTCATTCCTTGAAAAATTCAAAGACAAAAGCCGATCAGGGTAGTTGTGTGGCCTGAGGCGTGCCCAAGTCATTAGTTACTAAAACGGCCCAAATAATAGGAAGTTTACCAAAAGTTTCTAAGAAAAATACACTCTTGTTAAAGTATTTTTTATGCTTGGATTTTGGGAATTAAGGGGAAAAGAGTATCAAGGCGGCATCGCGGCAACAGTTAAGCATGTATCATCCAATAATTTAGTAGCAACGTTCTTCAGCTGTATGATAGTAGACACTGCTAAAGACTATTAACTTTCCCAATTTTAGAACCCCTGATGGGAGAAAATATACTGGATAAAGGAAAGCAGTATCCAATTTTGAAGTTTTTCGCTTGTTAATCATCATCGAGCACTGAAAATTTAAATTATTGACTCAACTGTTCCAGCGGAATGAAGTACAATATAATTAAGATTAAGCCTGGCTGCTTTGAGCTTATTTTGCTTTTTCATTTGGTGATTAGCTAACAGCTCTAAAGAGTATTTGCTGTTAAGTGAAAGTTACTTGGGTCGTGTCTGTCTGTCTGTGTGTGTGTGTGTGTGTGTGTCAGAGCGAGAGGGAGAGAGAGATGCATAATAGTTGGGTGGGAAATAATGTTGAAGTACGGTACAAAGATAGGAAAAACTAGAGAAAGAAGGAAGGCAACGAAATGATTATATCATGCGAATACAATGCAAGAACAAATCATTTATGGGTGTAAAGTTTTCAGCTGTAGGAATTTACCTTGAGAAATTATTAAGTAGTGTTAAATAGAACACTTGCCTAAGGGTTAGAAGAGAGATAGATTTTTAAATATGTAAGAACTAAAATATGCCGGAATGTTTATGACAATTACACTTTCTGTTAATTTAGATAGTTTTAAAGCATGACTTGTTTGAAAACAATATTTCCCAGTATAATAATAGTAATTTGTGTCAGTACATTTTCTATAAATAAACTCAGATGATCCTAAACCACTACCTATTTCATGTTAAATGTACCGTTATACCGTTCTAATTTTACAACAAGGTCGAAAGTCAGACAAGTATACGTGTTGTTTACAGTACGTATGTATAAGTTATTGAGAGAAATTGAATGGAAATCTGTTTCCATATTAAATCCGTATTTCTTTCGTGCGAACATAAACTGTATAATATGTTTTCTTTTATCTATTTGTAGAATATATTGGAGTAAATTTTTAACAGAAGGAAACCATGAGTGTATTTCCATTTTTAGTCTTAATCAATCTGCGTAGCTATCTCCTCGCTTGGGCCTTGTCTTTCTCGTACGTTCATAACCAATTGTAATAAAAGTTATAAGGTAAGCAGTAAACATCAAGTTTAATTTACCGTTCTGTCTGCTCTCTGTAAACAAAATAATGACACTATTCTTTTAAGAGCACGCTTCCTCGAAACGAACACATGCACAATAAGAAAGCTTACGACATACGTAAAATCAAGCTATGGTAAGGTCACAATACACACATACACACTTCATAAACACACACAGTTTGCAGATACGAAATTAAAGAACGAGGAACTCAACTGGACGTAAAGGTAAGGGAAAATCATTAACATAATCTTGAACCCGTTTAGAAGTTAAGCATGAGGCCTTGCAATTGTACGTATTGTATTGTTGGACGGTACACGGTACAAACCTATTCTAGGCAACTATCAGAACACACTTGTCACGTAGAAACGTATGTAGAGATTGATTTAAATTCTGTCTGAATGATGTTCATAGGAAATAAAACAGGACGATCACAGAGGCACCTCTACGTATGTGATGTAGTCTGTACTAGTTTAGAACTACACTTTTATACTGCATTTCAAATATCTTGTGCCTTTAAGATTAATAATATCGTGATATTTCACAGAGCCCTTTAGCGCGGTATTACTAGTGTGAAGGTAAGAATTAGTTAGAAAAGCGCAAGCAATAGTGAAACGGAAATAAAACAGACAGGTCAATAAAATTCCGTACATGCATATTGAAGAAGTGTATAAAATATAATGTCTATGTAGACATGTGTTGTGTTTCTCTGTAAGCATGACATACCTTACGATTCCACTCTCTTTGGATCCATTACCTTGCCCCTTTCACCATACCAAATTTTAGAAATAAATAGCCTATCGTTTTGCACCCAAGTTTCGCATTTTGCACCGCAACTGTTAAAAAGTTATAAGCGCTTTCATTTTGGGGGTCCAGGTTAGTGGTAGCGCCCCCTGAGTCAAATTTTTCAAAAACAGATAGTGAACCGGTCTGTGGTCGTTTTGCATCGTTTTGCACCGCAATGGTTAAAAAGTTATAAGCTCTTAAATTTGTGGAGGACCAAGTTAATGCTAGCCCCTCTACAGCAAAATTTCAAAAATTGCATAGTTAGTGCAACAGATTGCAATCGTTCTGCACCGTTTTGCATGCAAGCTTCGCGTTTTGCACTGCAATGTTTAGAAAGTTATAAGCACTTAAATTTGTGGGGTGACAAGTTAATGGAAGCCTCTTACAGCAAAATATCCAAAATCAGGGATTTACATATAGTGCAACAGATTGCAATCGTTTCGCACCCAAGTTTTACGTTTTGCACCACAATGGCTGAAAAGTTATAAGTTCTATTTTGGGGGCCGGGGTTAATGGTAGCGCCCTCTGAGGCAATTTTTTCGAAAACAGATAGTGTATCGATCTGCACTCATTTTGCACGTTTTGCATCCAAGTTTCGCGCTTTTCAGTGCCGTGAATTTAAAGTTAATAGCTCGTACATTTTGGGACAGCCAAGTTGATGGTAGACCCCTACAGGGTAAACGCGCATTGTTACTAAAAAAAATTGAGAAAGGGAAAAAAAATTCACCCGATTAAAAAAATCACAAAAATTTTTAGGTTCCCGCACTGGGAGATTTAAGTTGCTGAACATCGAAATGGATTTTAAATAAACGGTTGCAAGTTATTTCTGGTTTTGTGAAGAGCTTTGTGAACTCCATAGTTCGGGCCATTTTAGTAACTAATGATTTCGGTCCTTCTTGATTCCCCTAGATGTCTCTAAAATCCACAAACATCCATCCAGGCTCCAACGGTGATTCGAGTCCAAAAGCTTGGAGACGCTGACCTTAAGGCACAGATAAACTGTGCTTAAGGCTAAGACAACACGACTCTCGCGGTCGGCTGCTCTTCTTTTTAGATGAAGTATAAAACACGAAAAGAAAAGCCATAGGATTCATTCAACTGCAAGCTAGAGACTTTAAATGAGCAATTTTATAAACTCGTTGCATCTTTGATTTCAAAAATAATTTATTCCCTTTTAGCAGCTTTATCTCTGGCCGGGATAAGCTAGGCAGAGGATTAGAAAGATATCGTCCAGGATCTTACTTAAGGTACGATCCCCAGCATCTACCTGGTGAAAGCGAGGAAACCCTGAAAAACCTCTCAGAATGGTCGGCCATGGAGTTTGAAACCGCGTCTCTCCCCTTTACCAATCCGAAGTCCGCGCCGTTACCACCTGGACCACGGGAATTGAGTCTTTGAGTCTTTCAGGGAAGATAAAAACAGGTTCTATTATATCTGGATAAACATGGTTGGAAAATTTTATAACTTGCTATTCGCTCTTGGTCATAGCATAACACACCAAAATACTATACTTTTTGACTGGCTGTATATTACCACAAGAAAGATTCGCTGTAACATTAACACACTAGGACAGTGATGCCCAATCTACGGCCCGTGAACCAGATCTGACCCGCAACTTTTACCTTTCCGGGCCGCCACATATGTTGCATTTGTTTACCATAAACATGTCACAAGAAAGTTTTATTTTATTTCTCCTTCTTAATCTACACATGAAATTAACTGATCTCAACTGCGAAAAGACACAATGCAACCCATATTAATAAAATTATGTTAAATTGTAAGTACCAAAAATTATTTTAATTCTTTGGGTTTGGCCTTTCGCTATTTTCACAAACACAGAAGATCGTGCTATATTTTAATGTGGCACATGGGCAAAAAGAAATGTGGGTATCAGTGCACTAGGATGTTGCTGAGTTACGATAAATATTTACTTCACGATAATTTTGAGAGAGTTTTACAATGATAAAACGTAATTTGGAAATTGTATCTGATAATAGAAAATGACAATTCTTAAACTTAATAAATCACTTCCATAATTATATGTTTGAACACAAATTATAAATTTCTTATTTCAAAATATCACTTCTACGTTTCTGCATTTTATCTATTTACTTTTCGGACTTATTTACTTCAAATATAAACAATTCAACATTAAACGATTACATACTTTTGCTGCAAAACACATTACTTAACGACTAGATTACTTCTTACTGTGTAGTTATTTGTAACTACTTCTTTCTGAGGCGCAGCTACCGAATTGAGCAATTCAATTGCTAGTGCGGACAGGTTTACAGTAGTGAGGACAGTGAGGACATGCGTAATACAGTACATCTGGAAACAATAGTTTCATCGCCGCGAAATAGACCATGTTTCAATAATTTTATCACGGTGATTTTAAAATTACCAGTGCGCGCCCTGTAATATAGTAGTATGTATTTCTTGTTCGCAATTAAAAAGTCGAAAAGAAAAAAATGCTAGTGCGCGCGCGATAGGTCTAAGTTGCGTCACCAGTTATTTAGTTGGGATGTCTTCAACAATAACCACATTAATAAATCGCATTCGTAGGACCGCGATGTGTTAATTTAGTTAACTTAGAAGTTACTCTATGAAAATACTTTACTGTTAATCGGTCCTCAAGCCAAAATTAGTGTCATCCAAAAACTATTTGTTTTCACTGAAAAATAAAATAAGGCGAGTCACCAATTAACATGTCCCCCTCTCAGAAAAAAAAGAATCTTCTTCTAACAATTTAAATGTTGTGGTGCAAAACTACTGCAACGCAATTTCACAACACTACTATTTCTCCTTTAGAAAAATTTGATTAAAGATCTGTCATTTTCTACCTCCGCAAAATGTATGTGCTTATAACTTTTCCCTGTTGCGGTGCAAAACGTGAAACTTGGGTGCAAAAAGGTGTGAAACAAATGCAATATGTTTCACTATATGTCAATCGCTGATTTTTGAAATTTTGCTGTAGAGAGCTACCGTTAACTTACCCCCATAACAAATTTAAGAGCTTATAATTTTGCAACCATTACGGTGCAAAACGCGAAACTTGTATGCAAAATGGTGCAAAACGAGCACAGACCGGTACACTATCTGTTTTTGAAAAATTTGACCACTAGCTTGGGTCCCCTAAATAGAAGAGCTTATAACTTTTTAACCGTTGGGATACAAACCGAGAAACTTGGGTGCAAAACGTTGGAGAACTATTGCAATCTGTTGCAGTATGCGTAACTGCCTGATTTTTAAAATTTTGCTGTAGGGGGCTACCATTAACTTGGCTCCCTACAAATTTAAGAGCTTGTAACTTTTTAACCATTGCGGTGCGAAACGAGCACAGACCGGTACATTAACTGTTTTCGAAAAATTTGACTGAATGGCTGCCATTAACTTGGCCCTCCAAAATAAAAGAGGTTATAACTTTTTAAGCATTGTGGTGCAAAACGCGAAACTTGGGTGCAAAACGATATGCTATTTATTTCTAAAATTTGGTGGGATGTTGGCAAGTTAATAGACTCACTCTCTTTTGGTGGTGTAGTATCCAATGTGCGGGCAGAAGGAAAGTCGGATTTACGAACCAAAGAAACTGAAAACAGCAATAAAATATTTCCCTGTACGAAGCGTCTAAAGAAATGGGTGTTCTGTGAAGTATATTGAAGGATCATGTTAGTTGTCTACAGAGGAATTGTAGAAGAAACGACTGTTATTGATATTCTGAAGCTGGATTGTCCGCATATTCTGGACATAACATTATAAGTGAAATATTTTTCTTATATAATTCTCATGCAACAACTGGGAGTTGGACTTCGCCGGAAAAACACCAATTAAGAACAAATCACCAACTCGGTATAATCTATTCTGAGATATCCAACGCCTTCTTCATCAACTGCGCTCCACCGCTCTAATCGCAAAGGAAGCTATGAAAAAAGCTATATTGTTAACATCTATAGAATGAAAAGAGGGAGACCAAGATTGATCATGCTGAACGAATCGCATCTACATCTAGTGCATCAGAATCCAAACAAGACTACTTCTGTGGAATTTGTGAAAAGCCCTGCTTGAGAGATGTGAAACTCTCCAATGGTGCTGAGAGGATCGAGTGTATGACCTGAGGAAAATGGTGCATGTCCTATATTGTGTGTAGAGACACATGTGTCTCAATTTGTATGTAAAAAGTGTGACAATATGGACTTCGACCTTTATAATCGAAATAAAAAAGCCATTGAGAGCCGCTGTTTGTGAATATTTGTTTAAGAATTGAAGATGGCTATGTAATTGTACAACATAATTTATTATTACTTTTTTATGTAGGAATCAATTAATTTTGAATTTTATTTATAGTCTTAGAGTCCATTTACAGTTACGTCAAGGAAGAGGGATATGACAAGGAAGTCGGCTATTGCTAGGTCGGCATTAGCTTGGTGTGACAGAGGAGAAAAGCCTGGAAGGATGGCCGGCCACTGGGCACGAGCCCAGGAGATTCCAAATGCGAGGCCACAATTCCACCTACTAAGCCACAGCCGCTCAGTAATTGACTGGTTCGAGTCACCTTACAGGGCCAAATCACACTTTCCGAGATACTATAGAAATAACCAATGTTAAAGACAATAATATAAAAAGGAATTAATTAAATTATTTTGCGGTCTTAGGCTTGTTTAGACCTAATTAATTTTACCTATTTCAGCATGTAATGACTATTCTTATATTTTAATGCCTGTTAATGCCCATTTCCATGTTGTTGTTTTTTAATCAAATATGTGCTGCATTTTCGCTACTAGTCTCTTTTGCTTAAAAAAAAAAGTTTTAAGCGAGTTTTTCCTTAATTTTCCGATAAAAGAAATATGAGCAACAGTTGCCTCGGCCTTAAAATAAATTCAAAATTCAAAAACCAGCAAATCTAAACAACTTTTGCAGTGTGCCGTATGATATAAAGTTGTTTTTCTAAATGTATGTTTATTAAAGTATTAAGTATTCTTCGGTGGTTCTGTGCTATGACAGGTTCAACTAGACAGTGTCCTTCTTCAACTCCCGCTGTTCGTGCTTTTTTCATCTGCTACTACTTCATTCATTTTCTCACATTCGTCAACATTGCAAACTTCCTTTTCCTCTCTTTCTTTCAATTTTGCCCTCTGTATCTCTTCTGTGTAAGCAGTCACTTCTTCGGTTCGGACCACTGCACCTTATCTTCTGTCTTTCCTTCTGTGGATTTCATGATGCTTCTCTTCTCTTCTCTTCTCTTCTCTTCTCTTCTCTTCTCTTCTCTTCTCTTCTCTTCTCTTCTCTTCTCATGCTCACTTTGTTCATTTGATCTTTTGTATTTCTCTGCACTCCAGATCTACAGTTAGTCACAAAAGTTTACGTACGCTCCGTAAAATGTCGATAAATTAAAGAAAAATGAATTTATTGAAACATCGAGAGTACAATAATTCAGTCAATGGTTAAACAGAAATTAAGTCATAAAGAAAATAAAAACTGATACAAATCTGAAGGAAATACATAATAAAATAAAAAATTCGCATGTCACAAAAATCTACGTATAGTTCATTGAAATACAGTGCCGATCAGCTTATTTAATACTTCGTTGGTCCGCCATGTGCATCAATACCAGCCTGTAATCTTCTATGCTTTGAGTTGGATTGAATTTAGTTTGTCTTTATGGTCTTTTGGCATCACTAGGCTCTGAGAGAACAAGAGCTTTTGTTGTGGATGAAGTTATGGCAGCCCACTCTTTACTTAGTGGATCTTCTTAGTTTCCTTGCTCCATTATCGGACTCTCCGCTCTAACTCATCCTAAATTTGTTCAATGGGGTTAAGGTCAAGCGACTGTGGAGGTGTATGTAGTGGTTGTGGTACATTATACAGAATCCACTACCTGACAGGATGCGCTGGGTTTCAAATCGTTATCCTGCTGGAAGAATCATTTTTTCCTACTCCAAAAGGACCAAGCAGAATAATATTTTCATGTCTCTCTACTATTTATTTGATTTACTAGCTCTAAACGTCCTTCTGAAGCCCTCAGATTGTTTTGCAATATGACCCGATACATCACATGGTCAATTCTATCGTCAATGAAAACTAGATTTTTTACCCCAGCCGCCGCCATGGTACCCAAAAGCATCGTGTTGCCTCCACTGTGTTTTAGTATTGACACTAGATTTGCGAGTTTTATGCCTCATTCCTCTTCCTCCATATTTTACTTCTATTTTCGGGCCCAAACTGTTTAGATTTCTTCTCATCCGTAAACAGAACATGTTTCCAAAGATCTAAATCTTTTCCGATGTACTGCTTTGCTAAATCTTTTCTCTTCTTCGTATTTTGTTTTTTCTTGACACTCTTCCTCTAAATTCGTTCGATCTTATTGTTTATGGATGTACCGTTTTATTAGTAGTCTTGGCATTGTCTTCTGATAGTTTCGGAGCACTTGTATAAGGATTGCAGTACACTTTCCGCACAATTGTTCGAATATCATGATAGTTTAATAACTTTGGACGGGCAGTTCCAAGTTTTTTCAGTAGAACTCTACCATTAGTAGAGAAATTCTTTATGGTCGTTTGTAGCGTTGAACACCTTTTGCCTACTGTTTGAGGAATTTCACGGTGCCATTTCCTTTCAATTCGTAATTTTATAACCAAATTTTCGATATCCACTGAAAATTTCATCTAGGCAAATTTTGAACAGCCCTGCGACCTGAGCCAAAATTCAAATTGACCACCTCTTCCACCGCCAGATATAGCACGTGCTCTCCGTGTAGTCTTCCGCAAACCAACGCTATTCCTTTCTAGTTCGACTATACACACAAGAGTCTGAACTGAGCATTGTGAAGGAGCGTGCTGTACATAGACTTCTGTGAGGTGACTTTGTGTGCTTTTTTTCTAATTTCACGGCAATGCATTGCCGAATGTGCAATGTTTTTGGTCAAATATGTTTCTTTCTACCATTCTGTGTAATACATTTTCTAACGATGCGTATGAAAAATAATAGGAGGTATACGTAGAAGTTTGTGACTCAATGTACATTTCAAAAATCTCAACAAACCTCTTCTTCCTTATATTTTAAACCATACAAGACTCCTTTCCATACGAAACACGTAAAACAAGACGCAAATAAATAAACACTTACGAGACCGATCAGCCGATATTTACATGAAATATTTTGTTCTCATCTTGGATAGAATTAAATATGTCGGATAAAATAATTAACTCATACTGATCAATAATAGTTACTCTTATTTTATCACGGTTGGTGAAGTAGAGCGGGGGGGGGGCATAAATTATTATTGACTTCAGGGTATTTCCCACTTGCGAGAAGGTTGAGAACCACTGGTGTACAGCATCGTAAACCTCTTCTACTATATTTTATGGCATTGTTTGCTTTCTTGCTATCAAAAACAGAATATGACCTAAATTCGGCTGTGATTGGCGTTATCTGTTAGAACAGTTTGACCGAGAATTAGCGTGAATCCTTATCTTTGTGTTCATATCACGCGTGTGTGGGTGTACGTGCGTACTAGTGGTAACAACAGAATACTGAACTTGTGAGAAATACATTTCATGTGGTACTCACTGATATTGAAGCCTTAGAAGAAATATAATCGTTAAATAATACCTGTAATGCAACAACACATCAAGATCAATTAATTTTAAGAATTTAATTAATTATGTTTTAATACCCATGCAATGCAAAAATAATATTACGCTTTTCACTTGTTGTACACATCTTATCTGAAGTTCTTTTAGTTTTGTTCTTAAGAAGCAGGTTTATATCATCACATTCAACCGTTTTCTATCCACTGCTGGATAAAGGCCTCCCCCCTTTTCTTTCCACATATCTAGGTCTGCTGTTATCCTCATCCATCTAGCTCCTAAAAAAACGCTTAATTTCATCTAATCATCTTGCATGTGGACATCGTCTCGCTTGTTTCCTTTCTGTAGGAATCCAATGTAGTACATTTGTCGTCCATCTTCCATCTGTTCGTCTAGCTATGTGACTGACCCAACTCCACTTCATCTTCTTCGCAGTCTTGATTATATCCCCTACCTTTGTTTGTGCGCGAATCCATTCATTTGTCTACCTTACCTTCTAGTTATTCCTAGCATGCATCCCTCCATTGCTCTTTGTGTGACTCTTAATCTTTGAGTCGTTTGCGCATTCAGTGTCCAAGTTTCAGAGCCGTATACATCATTTACAGGTAAGGCACATTGCTTATAAATTTTATGCTTGAGACACATTGGTAGTTTGCTTTAGAAAATAAAGTGTAGTCTTCCAAACGAATTCCATGCCATTTTACATGATCTGTTTATTTCATCCGTCAACTTGGCATTCGATGTTTTGCGCTGACCTAGGTAAACATCCTCATCAACTATGCCTATTGCCTCTCCGTTAATCTTTACTTCCTTTGCAGCATGTTGATTGTATATTACTTTTGTTTTACTTAAATTCATTTTAAGGCCTATTTTCGAACTCTGATTACTCAGTTCTTCCAATCTGCTGTGTAGTTCTTCTGCACTTGAAGCAAACAAGACTATATCATCAGCGAATCGTAGGTGATGAAGATATTCGCCATTAATTGTAATTACAACTTCATCCCAGTTTAAATTTTGGAACACTCTCTCCAGGACAACAGAAAACAGTTTTGGAGAAATTGAATCTCCTTGCCGTACCCTTTTTCCAATTTAAAATTTTTCACTTTCGTGATGTAGTCTAATGACAGTTATAGCAGTCGAGTAAATGTTTCGCAGTAACTTGATGTATGCACTTTCGATGCCTTCATGTTGAAGTTATTTAAGTACTGCTGCCAAGGAGATCGAATCGAAAGCTTTTCCAAAATCTATGAACCCCAAACACTGTGGAAGTTCGTATTCATTAGTCCTTTCCAGAACTTCATTCAATGTTTGCATGTGGTCCATTGTACTAAATCCACGACGAAATCCGGCTTGTTTCCTTCCCTGGTTAAAACCCAAGTTCCGTTCAATACGATTCAAAATAACTTTGGTGAACATTCTGTATAGAACTGACAGTAAACTAATTGGTCTGTAGTTCTCGACGCGTTCTTTGTTCCCTTTCTTGTACAACAAAATGATAACGGCATTATTCCAACTTGAGGGTGTTTCTCTCTTCCTCAGACACATCGAGAATAATTTAGCAAGTTCCTCTTTAATCTTTTCACTTCCCCATTTAAACATCTCTGAGTCAAAGATACATGAGGGGCCGCGGTGGGCTCACTGGTAGAGCGCTCACCTTTTTAGCTTTGGATCCTCTGTTCGATCCCAGCTTATGCAATGTTAGCTTTGTGATTTACAAACACCGTGAGCGTAGGTTTTCTCGGGGTTCTTCCATTTCTACCTAGTTTCTTCATTCAACCAATCCTTCCATCATCATCCATACGGCCTGAGCCAAAGTTGCATTAAGATCTTAAAATAAAATTCAAATTCCAAAGATGCATAAAGACCGTAAATGCAATTAAGTTCAATTCACACATTTAGGATCGGCACTGGACAGGCATAGACGTTCGAGTTCTGCTATTGGGCATACTAAGATACGTTTTCCAGGGTTTCTCTCCGTTTCAGCAGAGGAATGCCGGTATGGTAGCTGAACTAAGTACTTGGCGTTTATCTTCCCCATCCGGAAGAGTGATCGCGATGGTATGTCGTTTTCGGATTGTGACAAGCTTATAAAATGAGGCTTAAAAGAAATATTCACTATTGCTTCGAACGTCTTGAATTTATAGCAAAAAGTAATAAAAACTATTTAAAAACATGCTTTTCTTATACAATTCGCACTAAAAAGTAAAAAATAATTTTGTTTATGCATGACTAGAAAGAAAGGCACGGGGCGCACTCTCATATACAGTCACTTTATAAAATCTTCAATTTGAGTACCCCATGCTTTTCTTTTTTCGAGTTATTTCGATGTTCGGATACCTTTTCTCAATCTGATATTTTGTCATCCAAATCCTAAAGTGTTCTGTAACCAGTCAAACGCAACATCGTAGCGGGTTAGTATTTATTTTAGGATAAACAAATATTTCTAAAAAAATAAATGTGCTTTTAAAATATATAAACATATAGAAATATATGAAAGTAACAATGGAATATTGTATTGTCATCCGACTTACGTGGCTGTGCAAAATTTCATCATTCTATGACGTCGGGAAACGAGTTAAATTAACGTTGCAAGATTTAAGGACACGATAAACCATTATGAATGAAAGACAAGTATGTAAAAATACTGACGAGTGTCGGCCTGAGTCATAGGTACCTAAAGGCTATAAATAAGTTCAAATGCAACGTGACAATCGTCCGTAATGTGGTTTCATGGCGCAGTTAGTTGAGGCAAGAGGCTACAGAGTGGACCCGGGTTCTATCTCCGTTCTCGCCCATGTTTCCCTTTCTTTTCAAAGTGCCAGAACCGCTTATGAATGGAATCTAACTTTTAAAAAAGCTTGTTCATATCATGGCTCATCTGCAAAAGATGTACGAGATATATATATTTACACTGTATAGAGTTTGTATTAATTTTATTGAAAGAAAAAATCCGCACCATTTCTTCTTTTAAATATGGAAGCAGCAGAGTTTCGGTTCAGTTCACAGTAGGACTTCTTTAACTGAGACTGAGCACCTCTAACCATATTAATCATTCCCGGGGTGATTAGATATTAAACTGAATGGTACAATTCTGCTCCAATTATAAAGCAGCGAAGGGATGGCAGGCTGTAAGATAAAGTGTCAGATATTTATATTCCGTTCTAACAATAAAGTGCCGAACCAATCCGAATTGACCCGAAACTCTACCGAGCACTGAAAAATAATACAAAGTTTCATCTTCTTTTGGATGCTTGCCTGAAGGTTAATCTTTAATCTAGTTTTTATTATTATTACTTACTTTTGCTATTGTTTCGTCTTCGAAGCTCCTATCTTCCTTGCATACATGCATATGTGTAGATAAGAAACTGCTTACCAGAAACGCATTTTAATATTCGCTGTTTCTTTCTTGTTCGTTTCTGTGTGAGATAAGTGTGTTTCTTTTTGTGCTTGATTTGTTAATCAGATAATATATCAACACGTATAGATCGTCATAATTAAACAATTGCCAAATTCTGGAGTTAAAATTAGGTAAGCTTATTACATACATTAACATTATACGACAACTTTCCTATAAAGAAAGTTGGTGTTGCAGCAACTAAAAGTGAATCCTTTTATAATCGCATGAGTGTAGATTCTCCCAGTTAGGACCGTAATTTCAAACCATTGGACATTAGAACAAATGTGTAACACTGATAGTTATTGCTGCAATGATACTGCTAAGAATTGTTTCGCAGCCAGACGAATTTCTTTCAAAGATCGTGTCTAGGTCAACCTATCGATTCTTCCATCGCCACCTTCGAGACCGCAGTCTGCCACTTCTTAATTCAAATAACTCCCAATTTCCATCATGATAGTGATACTGGGTCAGACCTCAAATCAGGGTCTCTCACTGCGAATCGGACCCTCGACCACTCGACTAAGTAATAGATTTAAAAGATAGTACACAATTTATTAATATCAATACGATAACTCCAGTTACTTTGCTGAATATATGTATGAAGTTAGGGAGTTCACCCTGTTTCACTTGTATAAGTTTTTACTAAAATGTAAGGTTGGTTTTGTTTTAGTTTACTGTATAACTTGATTTAAATGATTGTACTGTAAACATCTTTAATTTTCCAAAGTCGACGATCTGTACAAACTGAGCCCGCGTAATCTAGCAGTTAAGTCTTGGCATGAGGAGACATGTGAGTTCGAGACTCGCTGGTGACTATCCTTGCTGGCGTTTTCCAACTTTTAGCTCAGTTTCATCAGGCAAATTCCAGAATGACACATCAGATAAAGCCGTAGTCCCCTTCAATCTTGTTTCCTTTTCTGGGAAGCATGCTCGCTTCGTACATCATCCTTCAGACCTATGAAGCCTATCTTGCTCATAAATATAAAATAAATTAAATAACTCTATACTTGAAAAATCAAAAGAGAGATTCAATGTAATTATGAGGCTTTAGCTTTCCCCGAGAGATCCCTTCCATTTTGCATTGCATTGAGATCTTCATAGGCGAGGTACTTCTATGTACGCCTACACACGTACGTATAGTACACACACAAGATATCCTGTTACGAGTAAAAGAACTGACATAACAATCGAATTGTCTCATCAGTAAGATTCTTTTTTCACTTGAATAACAGTTACCACATCTTTTCAGTTGAATAACAGTTAGCGCATAGTTTGGCATAACATGACATGATAATGCGCTGAAGAAGTTGTTCTTCGCTGGGGAAGTATAAACTCTCTCTGTAACAATTCTTTTGTTACAGACTTCAATATTAAGAAGATCGAATATTGCCTTTATCTTCAAAGGCGAATCAAGAAAAAAGTCTTAATGTGTGTAATTCGTAATCGAAGCTAATCATATGTATATCAAATCCTAGTAGAGACCATCATACCCAGGCATATTCAGTGTTTACCCTTAGTTCTACCGGTCGAATATCTATATTGTACTTCGAATAGGGGAGGGGGTTGCCCAAGAAGAGACAATACAAAATTATGGGCTGTCTCAACTCGTGTCCCGTCTCAAGAGTTCTATCTCGTCTCGTTTTCAAAACGAAATGAAGCCACACAAAGGAATATCTCAAATGCAGAGTAGTAAAAATATTTTAAGCACATTTTTCTTACTACAACGAAAATAGCATAGTAGAGCTTTAAATTCGGACATCTCTTTTCTCTCTCTCTCTCTTTCTTTCTTTCTTTATTTTTCCTCCTCATTCTCCTTCTTCTTCTTCTTCTTGCCTGAGAGACCGAGACTTGAGTGTCTAATTCCATCTCGTGAAAATGGAAAATGCTATCTCGTACTTCGTTTCGGAAGGATGTGAGCATATCGTCTCGTTTTCAGGGAGAGAGGAGAGATACTGGAAATATCCTTTCGTGGTGTTTGTGGTGACTCACTTCCACTTTGTACCTGCTGTCATTAACTATTATCTGTTTAAAATTGAAATGAAGTTCTTTTTTTTTAGACACGGTATTTCTAATGCACAAAACATTGTTATTTAAATTTTAAATTAAAATGACGATCAAGGTAGTAAAATACAATCGATGTATTGTTCGTCAGATAAAATTATAATAATTATGTAATTTTGTTAAGTAGGTTCATTGCAAGATGGTATTGTGTTGCATGCACATATTATATGTATTAAAACCACATAACTGCTGAATGCATAATTGCGTAACAGACAAAGCTGCACACATTTCTTTAACAAATCTATACACTATAAAATATAATGCATTTTGAACTTCTGAAACACCTATTAGTTTCCTGCTCAAAAGTGTGTATTATGCAAGAAGTGTGGGGAGTTAGTTTTGAATGCTTCTGGCGCTCTTAGTTTTCCACAGTTTCTTTTTCATTCACTTCTTGTACATATTTCATTCGTAATATGTCATAATAAAACTCCAGCTGACTCAGTTTTCCATTGAGCTTCATTGAAATATAGCGTGAAAAGTTACGAATTCGCCATGCCATTTGTAGCTAGGGTTGCCAGGTCTTACGTTTTTCTTGTTAATTTTGTGTCTCACGTTTAATTTCTTATTCAATTTGTTGGCATATTTGAGCAAAAATTACGATTTCAGTGAAAACAATGTTTACGATTGTTAAGCTTTTCTCAAGGAAGTCAGGAATTAAATAAAGATTTCTAGATTTTGAGGCAGTTATTGAAATTCAGGATCATATTGATGTTGATGAGCTGCATGAGGAATTTTCAGAACGCAAAACAATCTTACAAGCATACATATGTCAAAGTATGTGCGCATAGAAATTTTGGCCACTTGAGCGCAATTGCTTTGGGAGATATCGGTGATATAAAAGTAAGATTTTTGTATGTGGAGAGTGGTAAAAAAAATATGCAAGTGCCCTTAATCTTTTAAATCCCTGAAAAGAATTCAAAGCAAATAGACAGTAATGGGTACTTGGTGGAAGACGCTACCTGTTGGAGAGTATATTCTTCACGGCCGCCATATTGAATCTCGATTGACTTTCTTAAATGGGGAGGGGATCGTGCAATATGTTATTTTGTGCTAGAAGTTTACGGGAAATGCGTTTCTGAAGTACCCATTATTAGTATTTGACTTCCATTCCTTTCAGCAATTTAAAATCATAAGGGTATTTTGAACTTGAATTTATTTTAAAACCTTTAGGCATCTGAAGCTCAGGCCGAAAAACATAAGGATACTTCCACACTTTTTGATCACTATCCACTATCATCGATATCCCAAAGCAATTGCGCTCGAGTCGCTAAAATTTACATTCACACATGCATACTTTGACATGCTGATCATGTCGGAAGAAAAAAAAATGATACATAATTCTTTTCTGCCCCATCAGTATGTTTGCTTCTTAGCTGAAAGTTCAAGGGGTGAGGGTAGCGATTTAGAAAAATGGTTCGTTTCTTTTCCAGTTTTCAAAATAAAAAGATCTGTAATAGAAGTAAATTTGTAGGATACATATACGTATAGTGTTCCGGGCTCAAACGCATTTGTAGAAGGAATATTCTTTCAAATGAAATTAAAATGGACAGATGTGAGAAATCGTTGCAGCAAGGAGTTGATTGAAGCAGAATTAAAGACTGTTGTAAACTTTCCCTTTTCATGCAAGAAGGCTTTTTTTTTATAGAAAAATATAATAAATTGTTAATAAGGGCAAAATCTGAAGATAAATATAAGGTAACATAGCAATAACTGCTATAGATTGATATAAGTTCCATGCACAATTAACAGCTATTTATTAGGGTAGGATTCTGAACTCTTCCCATTTTATACAATGCTTCTTCGGTCGCTCCTTACAAACAAATGGTCATACACTGAGAATCTTGGAAGGCAATTTTGCAGGTTTGAAGTAACTCACGTCCATAATTCATACGAATAAATTTCTTTGAAAATAAAGCCTTTGCAAAACTATACTATTGTGTCCTACTCTATTTGTTACTAGTGTATGTTATATCTAATTGTTGGTAAGTAGTAAAAACGAGTGCTTAATTAATTTTACTTGTATGACAGAAAATTGAAAACGTTATGCTTAAGATAAGTCGTATTTTAGTAATTGTGATTTACACCCTCTCCATGTACACAGAGCTCCCGCTACAAATAATTTGGAGTATCACTAACATTCTGAAATCGTCTCCGCTTAGCACGTTATTAAGTCGTGGGAATAAAATGGTCACAGGTGTAGGGCGTATGAGACGTTCATGAATCTTATGTGGTTTTCACTAATTTACAATGACATGAAAGCTTAAGAATATGGCAACTTCAATTAGACAACAAAAATTCAGAAAAGGTCGCATTTTTTATTGCTCTATGTCTGTTGGAGTAAAATGAAAATGATCCAAATGCACGTTAGTTAACAACATATCTAAGCAGTCACCGAGAAACCATAGCTCATTGAGAGCCTTGGTTTTGCATTCTGGAGCTCCTGGGTTTGATCCCAGCGGCCGGTCATTATGGCTGCAGTTTTTCAGGTATTTTCCTCATTCACACTAGACTAATGCCGGGATTGTACCTTTGAAACTAGAACTAGCTGAATTCCCTCGCACACCGGTGTGAGCCATGGTAACCTAAAGGCTATAAATGAAATTCAAAATTCAAAAGTCTGAGCAGTCGAAGGCGCTGCTTTCAGAAATTAGTGTATTTCCGCTGCCTGTACTCTAATCTCTTTAGTTCGAACAAGTTTAATGTTACAGCTATTTGCAGTTAATTCTATCTCTGTCTGTCTCTCTGTTTCATCCTATATACTCGTGAATCTTGTGCTCTGCGAGCCATTGTCTTTTGTAAAATAAGTTGAAGTAGATTCATAGTAGGCCTAATCAGTGTGCATGACTAGTTAAAATAACGTACAGAGTCGAAAATGAGAATTTTGATATTTGACATTTTGAATTATCTAAGGTCAGGGAAAATGACGTCTAAAGAGAAATCTGCTTGAAACAATGACGCTCTTTCTTCTCTTCTTTTGTACTAAATTTCATGTAAGTCCTGTTCCCATGTCTGTTTAAATAGATCTTTCATGTAAGATCGTGCTTTCTCAAGACTGTTTTGAACTTTTCAATTCGTGATATTATCAATCACATTACAGTGAGGTTTTCATCTTAGTAATTAGTTAATAATAATTATTATTATTACTATAATAAGGTTTTGAAAAAGATATAGGGGCCGAAACGGGACGAGGTGACTGGAGAATGGAGACGGCATAATAAAGAACTCCACAGACTGTTCGATTCACGAGTTGTAAGAATAATAAAATCGCGACGACTAAGATGTAACACGGATTGGGGAAAAACGAAGATTATATTCCATCTTGGTTGGAAAGCCAGATGGAAAGAGATCGCTGGGAAGACTGATATGTCGTTGGGAGGACAATATTAAAAGGGATCTTCGAGAAGAAGATGTTCGGGATGAAAACTGGCTTGATCTTGCCCAGGATAAAATCCTGTGGCTAATATTTGTTACTAAGGCGATGAACTTGCGAGTTCCGTAAGCCATAAAGCTACTTAAATTACTGTTATTATTATTATTATTATTGCTGTGAGAAAATTTGTTTGGTTTCACTTTCCAGCCCAACCTTGACGAAGACTTCCTTTGAGTGCCCTTCATTTTACAGAGAGTAGGTCAGCGAGATGCTGTCACGCTCGTGTTCGTTCATAGCTCTTACGTCATATTATTTAATGGCAGTAAAGTTTGCTGAGACAGAAGGGAGGGGGAAGAAATGAGAGCAAAATGATAGTAGTAGATAGCTGAATGAGCGGTTGCAATAACATTTATAGTGTGAGGGTCCAGTGACATAACTGGCTGTACATTAAGAACAAAGATAGGCTATGTATTCTATTAATACAATGTTAAAGAGGATGGTATAACATCGATTCACGTTTCAAAGCCTAAATAGATGTAAGTATTGGGTTGGATTCTGTCATACAAAAATCCATGAATTAAGTTATTGTTTTATTTTTCATTTATTTCGTAAATTTTGCGCCACTTCCTAATGAGCCCTTCGTTTAGTAAAGATGTCATCGAGGAAAGAAATTATAGCAGAAACCTATACTTCACACATCTCACGGATTGTCACCTGATTGAAAATAACTGAAAGTCACTTCTACTTTCATTGAGAAGCTATCATGCGTTACAAGATAGTGAAGTAGGTGTATAGTACAGTTACTTACAAAAGTAATTGGAGCTTGTAATTATAAGAAATAGTAGCATTTTCCTCCAGGAGAATTGTTGATCTTTACGGTTCATAGTTAGAACAAATATGCTCAAAAACATGGCATGCCAGGATATTCCTCCATTTGGAGCAAGAAAGAATTGACTCGTTCAGCACCATTTGGAGAACCACTAGATAGATAGACAGAAATGCCATTCACGTTAAGTTCTAAGAGACAGGAATTAATACAAAGAAAAGGTAAATGATATTACGGACATCATGCAGACATCGCCACTATGCATTGTTCACACACACAGAGAGAGAGAGAGAGAGAGAGAGAATGAGAAAGCATGGAAGAAGACGGGGAAATAGCGAAAAAAGAGAGGAGGAAACAAGAAAAGAGCGAAAGAAAAATGGCGCAAAAATGCATATAAATGAAATTTAATGCTTGTGAATATACAGTCTCCGCCCCCTTCTCTCTCTGTCCTGTGTTTTTCTCCGTGTGCAGGATAAATCTCTTTCAGTAGCAATCGCGAACCTCATTTACAGCGCTTAATTCCTAGAAGACAATATTTGGAAAGTCGCTCGTGGGATCGATCCGAAGACTTTACGAATGAGAGTCTGACCTACTGACCACTTAGCTACACAGACCATAACAAATGTGTTCTTAAATCAGCCATTAAACTCGCTACCCTCAGCGGTTAATTTATATATGTCCTAAATTTCAGAACTATCTTTCAAGAAATCCCACTTGCTGACTTGCTTATTCGCCAATCCCAACCGGTAAAAATAAAAATAAATTTATTAGAAATTGTGCGTTCAAAGTGCTTTTGGCAGAAGTGGGCGATGTAAACAGTTGCGGATTTAAATACAGGACCGAGAGCACCAAATGCCAACTGCCTAGCGTGGCGTGTTGGTAAGATGCTGGCCCACGAAACAAAAAAATCTCGGGTTCGATCCCCGGCGGGTTGGCGATATTTTTCTTCTTTTTTCGTGAAAAAAAAATATTTTTAAAAGTTTTAATTTATTATTAATAATTCCTTTCTTGCATTTTCAAGATTGTTTATAAAAGTGCAACTTTTGTTAATAAAAAAAACGTTTTTTCTTCTTGTCCTAAAAATATATTTTTCTAACTTCAAATTTATTATTAATAATTGCTTTCTTCCATTTGTCGTAGATTATATAAAATTAGTAACTATGGATTAGGGTAGGTAAGGTAAGGTAAGGTTCAGTTATGTACCTTTACACTTTCATTTCTTTCTTTCAAAATACATTTCTATCTGTTTGTGCGAACCTGACCTTACCTAACCTCCGCTAACCCATGGTAACTAAAAATGCAATTCGGAGTGGAGGGAGCGCAGGTCTCGGTTAGCGGTGGGCATACGCAAAAGTGCTACATTGCGTATGTCCAACGCTAACCGGAGGCTGCGCCTCCGTGAGACTTTCGCCACCGAGCTCCCTTTGGACGCACCATGTCTCCTTGCACACCTCGCTGACCAGACCTGGTTTACGTATATATATATCTTAGTTTTCAGTAGCCTCTATCTGTATGCCAAAGCAATTATTAATAATCAATGTCAACATATAAAAGTATGTTTGAAAAAATAAAAAAGAAGAAAAATATTGCCCCCGCCTGGATTCGAACACGACTTCTTTATTTTCTAAACCAGCGTTTTACCACTGCACCATGATAGTACCTGGCAAATACTGGTTCGGTCTTTGTATTTACAGTGGATGGCGTTGCAGCCTATCACTATATCGTAGCAGGCACGATGACTTCCAAACATTTTACTATTTTCATCCTCAACTTTGGAGTGCGGGGCGTAACAATTTGTACGATGCCTTTTTGGTTATTGGGCCATCGATTCCTCGCAAAATTGCGCTTGTGCCAGATTATCATCTCAGGAGTGTTTCTAGTTAGTGGTACGCCTCGGGAATGTTTGTGTATGTAATTTTAACTTAATTCTAAGAATATCAGTCTATACAGGTTCAAAATGTATATCAAATTGAACAAGTAAAGCCCACTTAGGGTGAATAAGTTCTCGAGCGTTGGTTAACAATCGGAAAGTCCTGGGATCGATTCCAGCGATTGACCATTCTAACTGAGGTTTTTCCTCACCCATACCAGGCAAACGCTGTGATGGTACCTATAAATAGGCCCTGGCCGTCAATCTTCCAACAAACTTTCCCAACCCCATCTCGGCTTGATGCTCATATGTCTTAAGGCCTTGAAATAATTTTAAACAAACCCTTCCAGGGTCCTTTTACCCCACCCTATCCTGGGCGAGTGTTATGCTTAAACAACATAAATCAATTCACATATGCACACAAATCATACACTGTAGATGTGAATATACGAATATACTATACTGGGTGTCAAGAATACTAAGATAATCCCGCTCATTCTTCATTGTCAATTCTCGGTGGTAGAGCGTTGGTGAAGCATTCAGGAGGTTGTGGGTTCGATCCCAGCGGTGGATCATCCTGACTGAAGTTTTTCCAGGGTGTCTCCGTAGTCACACCAGGCAAATGTCGGGATTGCACCTTCAACATAGGCTCTGGCCGACACCTTCCCGAATCCTTTCCCCCTCCCTATCCCGGCCTGAGCCTTAGATGGCTAAAGGCCTTAAATAAAATTCACATTCATTGTCAGTTCAAAGTGCGTAATATTAATCACCGGAATCAAGATTAAATCCAATTTTAATATATCGTGGTAGAAGAAACTCACAAATAGAAGCAGAAATGATATTGAAAAAAATGTTATTTAAAAACTTTATTATTTGAAAAACAATTTAAAATAAAAATTAAAAAAAATAAACAACTATGTGTGCCAGGTTCGAAGTTCGAACTCATTAACCCAATTCTCTTTTTTTTTAAATTAATTTATCAGGGTTCGAACTCGCGACGTTACGCACGAGATGCCGACACGATATCCATCAGACCAACAAGACTTATTTATTCTGATTTTGATAACACAGTATTTATTGTAAACTATCGATCTTGTGCGGGTCTGCAATTTTATAACCAAACAAATATGACATTTTCCAAGTCAAAACATTGTTTTTGTACACTTAAGATAGAAAATGTAAGCGGAGCAAATCAGTACGTTTTAATTAAAAAACCAAAAACGTGTAAGAGTTTCATCAACTTACTAAATTCTTGGAAGTTACTTGATGAAACTCTTACACGTTTTTGGTTTTTTAATTAAAACGTATTGATTTGCTCCGCTTACATTTTCTATCTTAAGTGTACAAAAACAATG
>JAGDQP010004628.1:0-37408 GCA_022664845.1 Lepisma saccharinum | reverse complement strand
CATATGAACACGCGCCCTATCATGCGTAGTTTCGTCGCTAGAGGGCCCCAAAGACGTCTAAAACTGTATTTCAAGGCGATTTGTTTCGAATACTAATAGCTTTAGAGCTTGCGGCCCATCGTTTTGTCAAAGAAATCAGACTTACTCGTTCAGAAAATTCACATGTCAGAAGTGATGGGAAAATGCGCAACAGATTCCCGAGTGAAATTATTCAACCACACAAAACATTCTTTATTTCTTCCCCATCGTGCATCTGTTTGAGGTATCACCTTGGAATCAATGTGGTGTTGTTCTTTGATAGGAAGTCATCCTCTACTTGATCTGTTCGACCCACATTGGCTGTGCAATTCTTGGGGAATCCTCTACTTCAATCGGGGAATCCCTCGCGCACTTTCCCGTCACTGCTGACATGTACATTTCCTGTACGAGAAAGTCCAATTGCTTTGACGAAACGACGAGCCGCCAGCTTTACAGCTATTAGTGTTCGAAATAAATCGCCTTGAAATACAGTTTTGAACGTCTTTGGAGCCCTCTAGCAAGGGAACTACGCATGATAGGGCGCATGTCCATATGAACTTTTTTTCTTGTTTTGATATGAGGATTCATCCCCCGAAATTTGTACCAGAGGTCCTGAAACACCCTGTATAACTGGCACGCATGAGGAGGATCTCTCATGGAAGTGGTGTCGACTTGCTCATGCTAAGTATATTTATCTCCTTGATAATCCATTCATTCTTCATCATCATACACTTCTGTAAGGCAATAAGTTATTGCTGCAAGACAATGCGCTCACATAAGTTGGTAGTTGTCCTGAAATTGATTTTTTTTTTTTTAATCCACATTTTCTTGCTAAATGTGTAACTAGGAAGTGAGTTGTCTGTGCTCCAGATTCGATCAGCGATGTTTTGTATGAGTATTTCGATATTCCTCTTTCTCAGATAACTGATTTCAATGAAAGCTAGTGACCTGAGTTGGGGGTAAGGCGACACACAAACCCTGTGAATTACCTTTAAAACCAATTTATTTATGATCATGATCACCTATATAAATGACATCGAGGCGCCATTACCCCCAAAATTTTGGTCTCCTTATATCCGTCTGTAAAGCGGGGTAGTGTCTGAATGAAAGCAGATACAAACTGCCCTCAATCAAAGGCCCCTACTAAATATCTGGTGTAGTAAAAAGTAATCCATTATTTTGCCAATAGATGGCTTCAGTGATCTGTAGCTCGTGTTGTATAAGTCCGATCGGGTTCAACGAGATGGCGTTCAAACGATGAGATTGCGTACTACAAACACTGTTCAGATCCTATATAAATGACATCGAGGCGCCATTACCTCCAAAGTTTTGGTCCCCTTATATCCGTCTGTAAAGCGGGGTAGTGTCTGAATGAAAGCAGATACAAACTGCCCTCAATCAAAGGCCCCAACTAAATATCTGGTGTAGTAAAAAGTAATCCATTATTTTGCCAATAGATGGCTTCAGTGATCTGTAGCTCGTGTTGTATAAGTCCGATCGGGTTCAACGAGATGGCGTTCAAACGATGAGATTGCGTACTACAAACACTGTTCAGATAGTTGTGATGAGTTGACTCAGTGTTGTGTGAGCGCGCGTCAAAATGGACACTAGCAAAGAGAAAATACGCTATATTTTACAGTTTTTCTTCGATAAAGGCGAAAACGCAAGCCAGGCGGCTGCAAATGTGAATAGTGTTTATGGTCCTGATACTGTAACAGCCAATCACGCGCAATTTTGGTTTCGTCGATTCCGTTCCGGTAATTTTGACGTCAAAGGTGTACCACGCACTGGAAGGCCAAGTGTCGAAAATGTCGATAAAATCATGGACATTGTCGCGTCCGACCGTCATGTAAGCACTGTTTCGATTGCTCAAGAGCTAAACATTGCACAAAAAACCGTGTGGAACCATTTGCATAAGGCTGGATACACAAAGAAACTTGATGTATGGGTGCCACACGAGTTAACGCAAAAAAACCTCATGGACCGAATTTCCATCTGCGAATCGGTGCTGAATCGCAACAAAAGCGACCCATTTCTGAAGCGGTTGGTGACTGGTGATGAAAAGTGAATCACTTACGACAACGTCACGCGAAAACGGCCGTGGTCGAAGCGCGGTGCGCCGGCGCAAACGGTGCCCAAGCCAAGATTGACGGCCAGGAAGGTTTTGCTGTGTGTTTGGTGGGATCAGGGATGGAAATTGTTGAAATCGAAAATATCGTACGCAAGCATAAAAATTACCGTACACACTTATTCAAATAATAATAATATCATTTATTATTATTATAAGATATATATATATATACATATATATATCATATTTGTATATACGATTACGATCCTCTCTACTATCGGAGAGGCCAATCGGAGAGGCATTGTGTTCCACCAGGCCAACGCCAGGCCACACACATCGTTAGTGACTCGCCAGAAGCTCCGGGAGCTTGGTTGGGAGGTTCTTATGCATCAACCTTATAGTCCGGACCTGGCACCGAGTGATTACCATCTGTTCCTGTCCATGGCGAACACGTTTTCTGGTGAAAAATTAGCTTCAAGAGAGGCTTGTGAAAATCGACTGTCTCAATTTTTTGCCAATAGGGACAAGGGCTTCTATGAGAGAGGCATCATGATATTACCTTCCAAATGGCAACACGTTGTCGAACAAAACGGCGCATATGTGACCTAAATCGAATCCTTCTAACTATGGTAAGTCAAGCCTTCAATGTCATGCAAAAATAATGGATTACTTTTTACTACACCAGATATCTTACTGTTAGACGAAATAAATAAGGTGGAAAAATAACAATACTATACTACTGAGGCTAAGTAATTAATTTTAATAATAATAACAGCAAAAACGCAATTCAACTACAATACGGTTCCCTAGACTGTACACCTAGCAATCAATGCTGTTTTAATACTGCAGGTTAAAGGAGTGCAAGTAAAATCGTATTTGCATATTGAGAATCACATGGAATTTCCTCTTCTTGGGGGAGGACTATGTTATAAGTAATCAATATTCTTCAAAAAGTCTAGTTATAAAAGGAACGAACTGAATACCCCTTTGAATTGAAATCTTTCGCCTACCATATTTTCAGTCTTGCACTTTCGTCCTGCTATTGTTTCCCTGCAGTATTTTTCGCTGGCATTTTTTCCCCTACAATCGTGAAATCGGTCTGACATCAGAGAATTCAAAGCCCACCCAAAGCGTCTTTTAATTTCAAATACGCATGTTACGTATTAATGTACTGTATATTCATCCATAATTATTTATTTACCATTTCACCCATATTGTCTTCATGCAGCTATGTTTGCTTTTGACCTTGTTTCTATCCTTCTTAATAGTAAGGGATCATCAATATGTATAAAATGTTTGCCATTGGAATATATTATTACTTGGTTAAAATCATTTAAGATAAAGAAAATAAGACTTGTTTTGTGTTAACGATAAGGCAAATAGAGGGCACATGTGTTTTCTTTTCAAGGATTGTGCTTGTACCTTGGCCTTTGTAGCAAAAGTGACATACGTACATACATTTCCCATCTTATAATTTTGTGTAGACTACTGACGTGTCATTCTCTCTAATTTTGTATCTTCCGCTTTGAGTTTAGAAGTAAGCGTTTCATGACAAACTTTTTGGATAATAAAGAAAACTTGTGGAAAGCTCTGTGGAAGGAGGGGATTGACGTAGCAATGAAAAATGAGACGGTGCAATGGGGGACGTTTTCACAGTAAATGAAAAGTATAATTATGTACAGGAGTAAAGTGGAGAGCAGCCGTGTGTATTTTACCGTGCCGTGCCGAGTAAGGCTGGTCAAGGAAGAGGAAACCGGAAGCATTGCATGTTGGGAAAATTTCTGAGGGGTTTCAGACACATAATACAGGTCGGTTATTGACCCTGTCGGGTTGACCTACATTTCTGATGTTATTTTCTCCCCTCCTCCCGTCGCCCCACAATGTAACATACAGTATATCATAGCTTTGTTATCTGTGTGATCTTGGTGTTACGACAACGCACGCATGAATACTTTTTCGCAGAAGGCAGCCGGGACTGCGATAAGGAAAACCGAAAGAAGAGGGAACGCGTAGACAAGGAAAGAGAATTTAAATTTTGCGTCTTAGACCTTCTCTCCCTTCCCGTTTTGATCATCTACGACGCATTAAAAAAAATGAATGCATGTTATCAACCAAATTCTGCACGGAACTTGCTTTAATGAACGAGTGCATGCAAGCTACAGGAGCACCTCCAAAATAACACTTCTTACTTGTCGGAAATACTCATTTTATATTACTGCTATTTGGTTTTTGATCTCTGAAGGATCTGTATGTAGAAGGGTGAAGAAGGGCTCTAAAGATCTGTATATAGAAGGGAGAAGTTATGATAAATTTGATGGATTCCATTTTGTTTTTATCGCACGCAATATTAGTATAGAAATGATGGTACACAAATGTAATCGTAGGTGCGTGAAAAATCAAAATTACAAATTCCTTTTGCTGTTGGCGAAATTTAGTGTATATGAAAGATAAGTTCAAGTGTCGACCCGATCTTCGTTGGTATGTTTTCGACTCCTGGCCAGTGTTGCCAACAATAAACTACTAATAGTGGCTAGGCTATATTCTAAAAGTGGCTAAATTGCTATATTTCCAATGTTAAACCTTCTCATTTTTATGGCTAGATCGGATGTAGAAAGTGGCTAAAATCCTATCTCATCAATACAAAAATTTATCCTGGCTCCAAGGCTGCCACCTTTTTGTTCAAGAAAATCGGGACAAGCTCTGTGAGCTCGGGGGTACTTAAAAAAAAAAAAACTTTAAAATTGATTTGTTAAGGTCATCCCAGACTTCTTTTGAATTAAAAAGTACTGCTGTTTTTACTAAAATAAATTGTACTTTTTGTTATTAATTAACCAAGACTTCTTTACTCATAATTTTAAAATTCTCCTCTTCCCCGATGTTTCCGTTTATAATAAAATAATTAAAACGCATTTAACATACTGTATCTATAAGAACGTCTCGAAGAAGAAAGTGTTAGATCAACAGTGCATTGAGTATAAAGTTCATGTGCAATGTACAATGTCGCTTCTTGGTTCAGAAAAAAGCACAATAGTTAATTTGCGGTACATCATTACAGTATTTTGCCTCTTGTAGTCTTTTACCGCTATAGTTTACTTCTTGACACCATCTGATATATTTAAAGGGAAAAAAGTGTCATTCTCATGGGATTAGTATAAAGTGTGTATGTGAAGTAAATCCAGACATTTTCATGTTTACATCACATCTCAACTCTGACCGGATTTTATTGAAAGAAAAAAATGAAATTAAAGTAAACACTAATTTTGGAGAATAGAAATAAATTTCTGACAACGTCTTGACAGACAATTTAGAAACAACGTCTTGTATTTTCTGCATCTCACGGCAACAAAATCTGGCCTTATATGCAGATGCTTATTCTTTGAACGAATCAAACCCAGTCCGTCCTGTAACCGGACGGGTACTCTGCGGCGTAGCTTCGAGCGCCAGGACTTATTACTGTGCGTACAGAGTAATTCTAGAGTCTGAACCTCTACGGGATCTTTGCTGTCGTCCAAAACGAAGACACTCTATCACGATTCGATTGATTGAATCGTTACTTAACCTCCTGAACAATGTCCTAATCCGTTTATTTTGATTTAGAGAGAAAAAAAAAACTAAGTACGGAAAGGAATATGTAAAATTATAACATGAGAAAGGTGCGAGAGGAAAAACGCAGTTATATGTGCTAATTTTCAAGACGAAGTTCCAATAACATGGTATAGCCTTTACTTGAATCAGAAACTTCTGTTTGGCTTGCTTACTTAACATATTTGTGTCCAAATGAGGGTCAGGGTCATATTTTGTTCTTGAAAAAAAAAAAAAGCTTCAAAATGATCTATTGCTTCCTTACTTACTTCTTCCCCCTCCATTTTTCTTTTGTTCGTGCTATCTTGTTTATCTGTCTATCTTTCTTGTGTTAAGGTCATCTCCCCAACCTGCAATGTGTGTTTTGTAGTGTTCTATAAGAACGCATGTGTGAGTATGCTGAATGAGGAAGAGAGGGTCAGACACGAGGAAGCTCGACAGTTGGAGCGAAGGAACCAACACCTGCTGCATATCCTTTGGTTCCAATGAAGAAGGTAATCGAGTGTGGGGGAGGAGCCAGGTGCACTTACCTAACAGACAAAAGGAGTTCCAGTAATTGGCAGAGAGACGTTATACACTGAAAATAGAAGGGGAGAAAACTAGGACACACAGGAAGTATTTGACGAGACTGAACCACAGCCAGTGTTGCATCGCACCAAATGTATTACTAACTGTCTACAAGTCTGTTTATGAAAGAAGTCCTCTGTGTCCACAAACTTGAACGACACTGTTTCTCCTGGTATTTGTACATTCTTTCTCCGACTTTGGATACAAATTGAAACAGTATTATGTAATTATTGTAAAATGGCGCAACTGTCATACGATAACATGGGCAAATGGCAAGTTCTTGATCAGTTATAAAGTGATGTGATATCTCGCGAAACAAACTGAGCACAGTCCCAACTGATACAAGCAGGGAGACATGAATTATCGGATGCCAGACGTATGGGACATTCTGCTTACGAAGTTGTACGGACATGCACTATACCTCGAGTCACGATGTCACATGTGATGATGTGTGCCGGGAATACCCTGTGAAATTTGTTACCACCAACACCAACAGGACAGCGAAGTAACCGACTGCGGGAGATCAATAGCCGTAACCAATGACGCCTTGATAGAATTGTCCGTGGTAACAGATAAGAGAAACTGGCACAAATCACGACCACATTCAATGCTGCAGATATCAGACGGATATCCAATAAATCCGTGTAGCGTTGATTAGCTTCAATGGGATATAAGAGAAAACACCAGAGTTCCTCTGTTAACATCACAACAACTGGCATAGCGTCTCACCTGGGCTCGTGAACACTGCAATTGTACCCTGAATGATGGCAAACTGTGAAGCAGTCCGGTGAGCGCTACGTCGCACTGCGTAGTGACAGTTTGCAGCTCTTGTTATAGACTTCATGTATCCTCACAACGGTTCTGCATGTTCCAGCAGGAAAATGTACCGTGGTACGCGTTCAAGTTGTCCAGAATTGGTTGCTGGAAAGTTGCAATGAATGGCGTGGCCACTTCATTAGCCCAATATGAATCGAATTGTGGGAATTGAATGTCTTTGGATTTCCAGATTGATTTAATTGTGGTGAACAGAAGACAGTCGTTCTCTTTAAATAAGTAAGATACTACTTATAGGATTTGTAATGATCACATGAGGGGATTTGGAAAATACCTTCACTATCAGTTAATATGAGTTTTGTGGTAAAATATCTCATATGTTCATTATCTAAATATGATGGAAGACAAAATACGTACCTAAAAGCAATTAGTATTCACGTAGTGGAAAACCGATTGAGCATATGGTATCTTCTCTTGGATAATATATATATCTGCAATATATCTTTTGATTTTATTTGGAATTCTTCTACTTTATTGCGTTGTGTAGTGTAGAACTTTTTTTCTTTGTTTCAATATCAGAAATTCGGCTGCATAGTTTGACACTCGAATTGCGATTTGGTTCTACAAAAATGCATTATTATTATTATTATATATTCGCTCTGACCTAGATAACTAATAGACCAATTACTCTACCTGACTCTTCCGCAAAAATATTTAAGACAATTATTTTTAAGAACAGGAATTTTAACCTAAAACAGGTTTTACATGAATCTCAACGTGGTTTTATGTAAAGAAAATCTAAACAAATCTTTGCTATATTACTGACTACGCAGTGTTCGAAGTGGGTTAGAAAAGGTTAGGAACCGCTAGGAGAAGTGTGCTAGAAAAGTAAGGGTACGCTTGCACCTAGTGGCGGCAATTGTCTATTGAAAGTATAGACAATGAGCTTGCATTTATAAAAAGGTAGGGGTACGCCAGATCCAAAATGAAAAAGGTAAGAGCACGGCGTGCCCCCCCCCCCAGACATACTTCGAGCACTGTGACTACTTTAAATTCATGTAAGCAAAAAGACTTAAATTGATGTCGTAGATATATCCAAGGCTTTTGATTCAGTCAAAATTATTGAACATGAGTTTTTCTCCCTTGTACAGTACATCAAGCGGCTTAAAATTTATTTGTTAACAAGAAACTACCAAGTCAAGATTGGTTCTGTTTACTTGACTGTTGCCACTATGAATAATGAATTTATAATGTGAAGTAGGGTTATGTTGGCAAAAGAGCTGGCAATACTGATTGCGCTTTATTATTGTTTTCCCTTGTAGTCAAGGTAAATAGTTCTACCTATATTGATATACGATATAAATGTACGTTTTTATTACTCCGCTGTTTAATAAGTATTTATCATTTGTAAATCTACTGGAAATTATATTGGATCCCGAAATCAACTTTAAAAAGAAGCCTTTTCATTATAATTCTGCATTTAGATATTATAATGAAATAATCGTATTATATTAACTGGAGCATAAGAAAGGAAACGAACTTACATCTTGACGGAATCTCCACTTGGTATAAGAATATCTCATTTATTTGAAGCAGGGAATGAAGGAAATAAAAACATAATAATTAGGGATGCGGTTATAGAGAAAGTAAACAAATTTAAATACTTGGGAGCATACGTAACAAACAAAAATGAGGTCACGGAAGAAATAAAAAGTCGCTTAGTATCGGGCAGCGCATGTTTCTATTCAGTCCAAAAACTTCTGACATCGCGATTAATATCAAGGAAATGGAAATTAAAAATATACAAATCGTATATTTTGCTTGTATTTATTTGAATCGTATTTTTTCTGTATCTTTGTTTCATAATTATTTTCATAGCATATCCAATAAACTTGTAAGCTACTCTAAATGTAAAGCGAAATCACTTTTTAATTTTTTTGGATGACACAAATTTGGTTATTGATGATTATTATCAAGATAGAGATCTTATTTTGAAGAACTGTGAATCTGTCACATGTAAACCATTAGAATATATGGTTCCACCTGATGGATATCATGAACCAATTGACATTATTATCTCAATTCCGTGTATCTGAAGTCATAAATAACAACATGATGTATCAATTTCGTAAGGAAAATTACCTTTCATTATTTAAGCTAATATGTTCAGTAAATTGGCAGAATATTTTGTTCGATGTTAATGTGGACAGTGTTGTGTTAAATGTGGAACCTTCCATTAATACAGCAAAAATGATGTCCCAATGAAGAGAAGTAGAAATTTAGCATATCCACCCTGGTATTCTACAGAACTAATGAAGACGCTAAAAAAATAATAAACTTTTAAAAGACATACTTTTCTTAAACAATTCGCACCAAAATGTAAAAAAATATTCTTTCTATGCATGACTAAAAAGAAAAGCATGGGGTCTCATATACTGTCACTTTATAAAGTTTTGAATTGGCGCGCACCATACTTTTCTTTTTAGTTACTGTTTAGTACGAATTAATTAAGAAAGTATGTATTTAAAAAGCATTTTATATTTTTCTTTTTCGAGTTATTTTGGTGTTCAGATGCTTAAAGCCAAACTCAAGATCGTTTCAGGCTATTTATTTTAAGATAAAGAAGTCCATATTTAAAAAAAAATATATTAAAATATGCTTTTAAAATATATAAATATATAGAAACATACGAAAGTAACAAGGGAATATTGTGTAGTCACCGGATCGCAAAATTTCATCATTGTGTGACGTTGGAAAATAAGTTTCTCGAATGCAGACAAATATTAGCTTTGCTAATATGGACTTATCTACAACTACCGTTGATCAAATTACAAAAATATTAAAGAACTAAGACCTAAATCAGTGTCTGGCCTGAATGGCATACCTATTTGAAAAATTGAAAATTTAATCGTAGGAGAAAAAAAATCTTAGTATTCACCCACTCTGGGAAACAAAACGACGCATGATCGTCTCAACGTCGATCAGAGTGATTATTTTCAGATGGTATATAATTTAGAAATCCCATAAATCATCTCCTTCAAGGAGATTAGATTAATGTAATGCTTTGGAGAACACAAACAATATTTATTATTACGTTAATAAGTGCACTCATTCTATACTACAAGGGTATCTATCTATAAAACATTTTGTTACATGTTGCGAAAACCTGTTTGAGTGTATGTGTGTGTGTCTGGGGGGGGGGGGAGTTGTAAACAGGGTCTGCGATCTTCTTACATAACTCTGGTGCATACTATATAGAATGCATCTACATTGAAGTTGCATAATCTATCCATATTCGTGATGGAGAGGGTGTATTTCGAGTCACGAAAGTTGAAAATGTCTTCCGCGAATTCCCAGTCTTATATGGAACACTTTGACTGTAACAATGAATGTTTTCCCCTCTTTTCTTTACGTGGCACGAGAGAAGTTTAAGAAAAATTATTTAAAGCATTGACTTATTGTTACTAATCTAACGTAAAGTGGGGCAGAGAAGAACGCAAAGAAATAATTTTGAATATCCGGAAGCTTTAAATCGAGAGCTATTCAATACAGATAGATACCCATTACAGAACGTTAAAATAAAGGTAATAATATTAGGTTTAGATAAATATTATGTTTATTGTTATTGATAAGAATTTTGAGAAAGTGTACTGCTCAAATTAAGGAACGACTTTGTCTTCGAAAAACTGGAGACACAAAAAAGCGCACATTTTGAATGTATAGAATTTATCATCATTAAGATGTTAATGAGTTTCAGCTGGAGTAATCTTCATCTCTCATAGTTTAAAAAGTTATTCCAGTACAAATGCTCGAAGGCTAATTGTAACACTATGGAACATAAAAAACTTTCACGCCACACACTCTAAGGTAACAAGGATCAGTGATTCGTATTTTTGAATACGGTGATGTATTGTATAGCGTCATGGAAACCCTCCGCGGCAGGACACGTGCTGTATAAATTTATCTTTCCGACCACGTTTATAATTAGATGAAGAAGATATTCGGTCAATCCTAAAAACAATTAACTTTATATTTTTTATAGACCTTATGGGATTAATTACTGTTTTAGTTAAGTTTTATTAACCACGCCTTTATTTACGTGGTCTGTCCGTCCGGGTTTTACGTAAGGTTCATATCTTGTAATCCATTTTTCTTTTTTTTATCCTCTACCCAGTTAAGTTGAAACTTTGTACCCTGTGTGTGTGTGTACATGATGGCAGTGCAAGAATCAATTGGCGGCATTCAGCGCGGTGAGGGCTCACTGAAGTTGTCCTTGGAATACCACTGAGAAATTGCGGCTCACAGTGAGCCGACGCCATCTTTGTGAACAAAGATTTTCGCGCTCACTTGTGAGACGGACCTCCCGGAAGTGCTGTTAGTTCGACTGCAATATGGCTTCCGGCGGAGAGGACTATAGTGTCGCTTACGAATTTAATAGTAATTATTATGAAATAACTACAATATCTTCCCGATGCGTTATGTTTACTACTCTTTGTGCTGTGCAATATTCAATTTTTCGTGGAACTTCAACCATACGCTTTATAAAATTCAACTGTTTGTTGAGCATAAACGAAATTTGGCATCCGAAGGATCCGCTGTGAGCGCTCACTTACTGGATATCACTCTCACTGAGCCGCTCACCGCGCTGAATGCAGCCATTAAGAATGTTGGCTTTTGAAATCGAAGATGGCCGCAGCCCAATTTTGAAAATAACTTTTCTCGTCAATGACGCCTGACAGTTCTGCAACCCTCCAAACTTCATTGCTTCGTGGCGTTTACTATTCAAGTAAACTCTGTAAAACTTCAGATGAATTACATTAAAAAAAAAAAAAGATAAATAAAAATATAGAAAAAAACTTTTAAAAGCTATGTTTTATGAAAAGTGCACTAAAATCTTGAAAATATTTTTGATCTTTTTGTAACTTTTAATAATTATATGATTGATAATAAAAGCCTTGGGTCCACATAGGAAATACTATTGTGTATTATTAACATGAACATAATTTCCTATGAAACCTCCATTCTTTTATTTTTACTCATTTAATTCTTAAGAGTTACTAAAAACTGAAGATATTACTTTCTACTTTATTTCAAAATTATCCACTGGTTAAGGGACTAGCCAAAGTTCGCCGCACAATAAAATTGATTCCCAGAAGTTTATTTCAGCCTTTACGAGATTATCCACTTGTATCCAGGGATTAAATTCAGGATGGGTTCTGGAGGGCTGAGCCCACCCACCGATTTTTCTAGGGAGGGCTGAGCCCACCTACCGATTTTTCTAGGGAGGGCTAGGGCCCACGCAGTACTTTATTGCACTCCATGGATACTATGCACACAATACATCTGTCGAACAATGTGCGGTAATATTCGGCTAATTACGAAGTTAATTGGGATGGGATGCACTTGTTAGAAACGATACTTGGATGAGAACCCTCCCATCGATCGACTTAGAATTTAATCCTTCCTCGTTCTTAATTGATACTTGCAGCAAGTTTTGTTGAATTCTCTGTTGATATAGAGTCTTGATTTCATAGTTTTGTTTGAATATTTAAGTTTTGAAAGAAAACGGCAATTCTCATCACAAGATTGGTTAGTGCGAAAATATAAAGTTAAATGGTGCAATTGTAAACTCATACTTACCTCTAAAACAAAATGAAAGTTTTCTTTTTAATCCTGTGATAGTATCCAAATTAAATCCGATGATATAATATTAGTGTTGATCTATGTATTAATGAAACCTTTAATAATAATAATAGTAATAATAATAATAATAAAAGATGTTGTTGAGAAATTTTGTACACCTTAATGTCTTTTCTCATGCCATTTCTCTAGCTTTCAGTTTATTATTTCTAGCTTTCATTTCTCTATATTAGAATGTAACTAATTTTGGGCTTTGGAGACTACAACACGAAAAAGAAGAAAACGCAAACTCAAATTACTTCCGTGTAAGTGATGTGGGCCAATGACATCTAGAAGTTCAGTAATAGAAGCAGAATTGGCAAAAACCATGTTTTTTAAATAATAAAAAAACGTTTTTTTTAAACCAGGTTTGTTTTTAGTTTAAACCAGGTTTGTTGGTTTAAATACTTTGCTTTATTTATTTATATTGCATATGGATAGAAATAAGCTTGTTTATCCTTAATGTCCTTATGCAGCAGCAGGGTTATGAAGGACGGGACCTACAGCTACAGCTTAAAGTTGAACTCTAACTACTACTCGGTCTGCACCTGAGAGAAATTGTCCTCCACCTGGACTCGAACCTAGGACCCCTTCATTACAAATACGATGAGTCTACCGACTCATCCACGGAGAATACCTGATAGGAATATGTTGTAATACTGATCTTAGATACTTCTGAATATAATTATTAAGAGCCACTTCAGAAGAACAAAAAGATACACAACTGCACAAATGAAATTATTGTACAGAGTTATACTAACTTCATGGGTTATGGAACTCTCAAGTTCATCACCGCAGTAAGAAACGTTCGCCATTGGATTCTATCCTGAGCAACAAGCCGGTTTTCATCACAAACACCCACTTCTCGAGTTAAACACATTATTAAAATAGATGGACAATTTTAAAAGACTACAGAGTTCAGATCTAATTTAGTCCAAGCTAGTTCACTGAGTCAGAAATACATAGATTTAATTTTCATACGAATAACAGAAGTGAATAAAAATAGTACGAATTATTTGAGTTCACTCCGGCTCTGAACTATCCATCCATATACACACAGAAAATACGTACGTTTGATTGCAATAAATTCGTTTCCTGGGGTTTTTATGAGGAAAAATCTTGTACGGAATTTCGGTGTATTTTATCAATACTAAACATTATTAGAACAAAAGAATATTTTGAATTTTTGCTTTGATTGCAATTCCATAGTAATAATAATGTACGTCACTGGATGCAGTCGATAAATTTTGCCAACTTCTATCAATATATGTAAGCAAAGTTAACTTTGGCATACAATTTAGTTTCGTTTCGTTTGTTTAGGCTTAACGTCCTTATGTAACAGCAAGGTTATGAAGGACAAGACCTACTACTTACAGCGACATCCGAACCACTACTCGGTTTGCACTTTAGATAAATTCTGTGGCCCCATCGAGAATCGAACCCGGAACTCCTTGATCACAAGGCGAAAATGATATAGAATTAACGCAGACGGTTTAATATGTGAAATCGTCACCATCAAGTTCACACTATTTGAGGCATGTTTGCTTTATTTTTTTTGTTTAAACCAACAGTTTTTCTTTACCACCTGGTTTAAACGAACCAACCAACCATGAATAGAAGTATTTAGTTCGTACTTCCCATTTTTAACAAAAAAGTATCGAAAATAAAATATATTATTCTGTAAAAGAAAGTAGGCGCAGTAGTACGTATAAATTGTAAGAAATAAAGCTATAAATATTTCCCCTTTATTTCTTTCAGCTTGTTATGGTATCCAAGCTGGGTATATGGTAACTAGGAGGATAATATGATGAAATATGGTAACCTAGGAAAGGAATTTTAATTGGAAGAAGGAATTTTATTTGAAAATGTGTATTTTATCTATTGTTTTTCGATTTAATATCTGATTTATTGAAATGGATTGTTGGTGTTTATATTTTAATCGATTTTAGAAAATTGATTATTTAATTTATTGAAATGCTCTATTTATATTATTTCAACTTGTATAATTATGTTAAAACGTCATAAAAGAGCAGTTAAGCAACTAAATTGTGAAAGTGTTTGGACCATAGAGTTAGGAATATAAATAGAGGGAACCTTAGGCTGTTTTGTTGGAGAGGGGAATGAAGCCTAGAGACGGAAGGGACTGGCCCCATTTTTGATACCCTCTTTTCCGAGTATTGCCTCTCTGAGGTGCACTCATCCTCCTATCGTAAAAGGCAATTCTCACAGTACTCGGTGTAGAGGGACTCTTTTCAGGCCACACAAGATGGCTGCCGATGAACCGTAATTTGGCTTCATGTGACTTCATGTATGTTCTCTCTATTTTCTTCCTAACTCTATGGTTTGGACATTTTGTTTATACTTTAGAAAAAAGATGTCGTTTTCGTATGTAAAGAGGAAGTTTTGGAGAAAACGTACGAGAAATAAAGTTAAAAGAATATGTAAGGATATTGAAAAGAATCAATATAGTGTTATGTAAAATTAGTGTAAATAGAAAGTCAGGTTTATGTCAAGAAATTCAAGAATTCCATGATTAAAGAGAACAATTTCTAGTTACCTATTTATCAAGGGATGGTAAGACATGTATTTTGGATATGTATATAGCTTGTTTGGATGATTTAATAAATTCGTCTTAGCTTTCTACCTTCATTTTGCTTTGTCGATTTCTGCGATTCCGGGAAGGATTGGACTGCAGAGCTTTAGCTCTATTAGTCTGGTCACAACTGCGAATTGTCCTGACTCCTGATATACAGTATTCTCCACTGTACTTGTTCCAGGCGCTGATTTGGAGCAGCGTCCGGGATAGTTGATTAATGAGATTAGTTCTACATCGTCATCGCTCCACTTCCAAGTCCAAAGAGGATCCACGAAGAATGAAACCCTCAGATATAAAAGTATAGCAAGAGCAATGTATCTACATAGTAATAGTCTTTTATACTGCGATCACAATAGAATTCTACATAATTTACATTCGACGAGATTCAACGATATAGTATACATAAGATAATACAATAGATATACATAATATTATTATTTCATTATGGCGACCAGCGAAGAGGCTTTGGAAAGTTAAGTGGAGAAAAGTATACTTCAGAAGAGAATGAAAGTGATGTAGATGGAAGGAAAAAGAGTAAAGACCGGCGAAGTAGATCGAAGTTTGAGGAGTAAAGACAAAGAGAAAGTGAAAGTCAAGAGGATAAGAGGTTAAAGCACATGTTTCGGGAAATCATGATTATGTGGTATGAAATAGAACAAGAAGAGGAGGAAGAAAATATGCAAAGACAATCGGAAAAGGAGGAAGGGAAATGCAAAGACAAGAAAAAGAGGAAGAGAAAATAAAAAGACAACAAGAAAAGGAGGAAACCAAAAATAAAAGACAACAAGAAAGAGAGGAAGCCAAAATAAAAAGACAAGAAAGAGAGGAAGCCAAAATAAAAAGACAAGAAAGAGAGGAAGTCAAAATAAAAAGACAACAAGAAATAGTGGAAGGCACAAGGCAAAGACAACAAGAAAGAGAGGAAGAGACAAGACAAAGACAACAAGAAGTAGAGGAAGAGATAAGGCAAAGATAACAAGAAAAGGAGGAAGAGGGACGTCAAAGAGAAAAGGAAAAGGAGGAACGGAAAAAGGATCTGAAAGATTGCAAGGATGAACTTAGTCTTTTTCTCGCAGTTATTTGGGAAGCAGAATGAGAAAATTGAGAATAATGAAAAGGAGATAAGAGAGTGTAAGGAAAAGGTAGAGGATTCTATGGTTGAAACAAAAAATTCCAGAGAGTCAAAGTAGTCAAAAGGAAGATATAATTGGCTAAGTGGAAAGTCAAAATATCCACGCAAAAGTTGTAGTTAAAGAAATGGGAAGCAAAGATAATCAAAAGGAAAGTGTCTTGAATGAAGAATCAGTGTAAGATGCGAGGGATGAAAGAAGCAAAAGTACAAAGATGTTAGATGGAAGTAATTTGCAGTTAAGACAGACAAATGATGTAGAGATTGATAACGTTAAGTCAAATAGAAAGCGAGAATATTCAGAGAAACTAGATCAGGACGGAGAGATAGATGTACCTGTTAAAAGGAGTAAATGAGGAACTAGAGGAGTAAAAGCTCGGTCATATTGAAAGAGAAAGAATGCACAGGTGAGAAAGAGTAAAGAGAAAGATTGGAGAATGAATTAATATCTAAGTTGAGCGATGAGGATGCTCTAACGTTGAATATTATTGATGAAGACAGAGACGAGGGAGAAATTATTGAAGTCAACAGAATGCAAACGATGTTCCAGAGACAGTCCAAGAACCGAAAATGATGTTTCAAGGAAGTAGTAATTATCAAAGGGAAAGTTCGCAGAGTGAAGTTCCAATTAATGTGATGAGGAAGAGGATAAGAAAGAGAAAGGGATATAAACATGAAGAGAGGAGGTTAAAGTAGAAGGCAGAAAAGAAGAAGAGAAAGAAAGAGAAGAAAAGAGGGAGTAGTTTAAAAACTAGAATGTACAGAAAGTCGAGACGACCTAAGAAGAAAACCAAAGCACCAATGCCACAATCTGGGAATCCATTAAGATTAAATTTAAACTTGGAGGAGTCGGAAATTGGAATAGAGAATGTGGATTTGTTATGGGATCAGTTAAGAGACAATACAGTGGATCCAAGACCTACTGTATATTTTGTTCCAACCTATTTGACAAATTTATATGGTAAGAACTATGTGAAAGTAATAAATGGTCAAACTGATATTCAAAAGAAATGTATTGAGAAAAAATGACCAATTAGAAAGAAGCAGGTGAGGAGGAAGAAAGTGGACATGACACTTGTGTATAGAGAATGGGCTATGAGGAAGCAGAGGATAAGGAAAAAGTGTGAACAGATGTGGGGACAGAGAAGATAGTATAGAGTAAGAGAGAGTACGAAATTAAGCTTTATAATTATGGTATAGGAGGAAAATTTGGAAATTTGCTTATTAGATTATCGACTTTGAAAAATGTGGAGCAGAAAAAACAGAAGGAACCACAAAATCAAGAGGAAGTAGTCGTGGAAACATCACATGGCGAACAAAAGTTGGAGGATATTTATGCAATACAAGCTTAGAAATTTAAGTACAAAACTTGTAAAAATCCAAAGTGTGTGAAATTCTGAAAACTAACTGACGATTCCATTCATTCTCGACCGGAAATAATAATAATATACTATTGATTGTTGTTAGCGGGATTTTTTAAAAATAGAATCTTAAAAATCAACTTTAGTTGTTTCCAAAAAAGTATTGGCGAATTTTCGGTCTGTAAAGTTATTTTACTATTTTCTCAGAAGATGAGGACCTCAAATATCTTAATGGTATGACAATACTGTTGTCTACGTAGTACAGAGTTTGGCATCGAACTCTGTCATCTATTAATTATAATTACAAGGAAATTTAGAAGAACTGCAAACAAAAATTGAGTAACAACGATGAGAGACTAGTTTCGATTTTTAATCGTTCTGACTACTTGTTAGGAAAAATGAATATAGTTTGACTGCGAAGAACGAATAGATATTGAAAATAATTCAAGGAATAGCAGCCATGTTTATGAGAAGAAATGGCGTATTGGAACTTTTCGACAAGAGAAGAAAAGGGATTAATTTTTGTGTACTGACCTGGAATTCCTGGAAAACCTGGAATTAGCCTGGAATTTTATTTTGGACCTGAAAAAAAACCTGGAATTCAAGAAGAAACCTGTATTTTCTTTTTAAAAATTGACTTAAATTTTCACTTTATTAATTTCACTCTGTCAACATTTAGAAGAAACTCTATTGAATTTGTGAATTTAAGGTCGTAGAATGAGGCACTTAAAAGTAGTTAATTTTTGTAAGAAGCTCTGAGGGGCTCTCAGACATGTTGTGAGTATGGGTGTGGGTGTGGCGACCCCGAGGTGCCCGAGCTTATATCAGCCATACATCTTTCTGATTGACTCTCTGTTCTTCTCCACATTCCATCTTTCCCTTATGCTATACTCTAATGTATTTTATTTTTCAGTTGGGCTAATGTGTTTATGTACTTTGGGGTCTGATATTTAACTAAGTTTTGAAATTACCTTAACTTCAATATACATTTTGTTATGTATTTTAATTCAAATAAAGCCATTTTAAACGCACAGAGGATCCAGTTTCAACTATTGTGACTTACCTTAAAGTAAGGCATTTAATGTCGTCCTCTTAAGTAGTTGCTTCAGTATGAATTGAATAGGTTAGGAAGGGCTCTCGCTTCGTCTTCAGGCCGTCGTTGAGAGGTAATTTAAGTGTGTCTGTAGTTTAGTTGTGAGATAGTGTGAATACTACAACCAGGTAATTTACTGAGATATACTTTTCTTAGGTTTCCACTTATTTATTCGAGATTAACCCATTTCGAATTTTAAACCATCTGTGCTTACCTGTACATACAATATTTTTTATAATTCTTAGCCTTCATAATTCTTATACTCGAGCAGGAATTTGTAAATATGGCCTAAATACATTTTACCTACATATGGCAGATATTCGACTCCAATTCTTACAATTTAGCCACAGTCGTTCAGACTTTTTTTTTAACAAGTTCTTGGTATCTAGCAACAGTGACAGCGGAGTAGATTAAATGTAGTGGGTTTTACAGTTAAACTTAAGTGTTTCGTTAATAAAGAATATAATTACATTTGTGTAAATTAAGTAAATGGCATCGCCATCAAGAAGAATATGCAGTAAAATGTGACCATGTGAAATAACATATGATTCGAAGCTGGAATTTACATGCACATGAATTAATAAATTTAAAACTATTTTCTAAAAGGGTATTGGTTAGTTCCACTAAAATTTTGCTAACACTTTCAACAAAATATGCAAAAAGGTAAATTATATTTCCTAGATTTTGGATCTGATAAATGAACTAATTTTTTGTTTAAACTTTATTAAAAAATATCAGTTATTTTGTATGTTTGTTATTGCACAGTTTTCTCAACTGTCTCCTCGCAGGGAGTATTCTACTTCGTTTCCTTCTTTAAAATCTCTGAAAAACACATTTTAGAAATATTTTTGAAATGTTCTATAATGACTTAAAGAAATAGTATGTGCTTAATATATCATTTTTTAATTGATAAAATAAACATTCTTTGTTTGTTTGCAAGAAGCAAAAAGTTATAAATTAATGACCCGGAAAAAGAAGAAAATTGACCTGAAAAACCTGGGAAAATCTGGAATTTTGAAAATTAACATTCAGTATTAGCATCTAAAATCGTTCAATAAAAAATAATAAAATTTAGATACATTTGAGACTTATTTTTATAACCTTTCTTCAGTATAATGTTAATAACCATTCTCAAAATTTTATGCATGAGAGGGGCAATATGATGCATGGACAATATGATATATGGTTTCAAATTGTTAGCATCATTCAAGGGAAGAGAAAACACGATATCTCTTTTGCAATCTGACATTCCTATTTCCAGAGAAGCATTGTTAGAAAGAAGCAATGGATGCTGGAGCTGGAGAAGCATTGGTTGAAAGGGGAGGAGGAGGAAGGAGATATGGAACCACGGAACGTCGCAAGCCAGGTACAGATGTCACGTGATGTAATGCCCGACTGCACACGTGGTTATACCGTGCCAATGTGGGAAGGTAGTAAGTGAGGGGACTTAGAAAGAGCGGAGAGAGGGGGAAACAAGGGAGTTTTTTAAAAGTAGCTTTTTTCTGAAAGTGAAACGTCTCGTGGAAGCTGTATAGTGGAGGTCGTTGACCCAATCGTTGCATCCTGAGAAAAAGCACGTGGTTTTTCACTCGGAGTCGAGGGAGAAAGTCGCTCCGTGTTGTTGTTATACAATGAAGGGCGGCATTGGCGGCTGGAGCCATCTAGCGCCTAATCTACCATTAACTGAAGATTTGTTGCAGTTCGTGGAGCACAGCAGTTTCCATTACAGAAAGGGACTTACAAATGGAAGAAAGAGTTTTTTCTTCGTGTACCAGGACTCAACTCAACCATTTACAGTTAACTCGCCCTTTCCTACCCCTGTGTTAACCAGAATATTTTTTTTTCTATTTTGAAAGCGGTACTTGGCTATGGCGGCCTGCAAAATAAACGTTCAATTTAACATGAATTCTCACACATTTCTGGGAATATCATGATTTAATCACATTCTTTCGAAAATATTACTCAATAGCCCATAATACATGGCATTGTAAAGGTAAATAAGTAAAAGGCTTCAGGAAGTATATTTTTATTCTTAGAAAAGATTTTTAATAGCCCAACCAACAACTTTCTTATGAAAATTTCGATTATAATAATCCTTATTTTGGAAGAGAAAATACCTCACAAGGTCTTAAGTACCTTTATAATGCTACGAAATTTGTTGAAGGGGCTATTGAGTCATTTTCCGAAGAAACCGGTTATTATAGACCGTCGTAAGCAAGTAACGCTGCTCCTCTTAAGTCTGGTTTATCTTTTCACTCGCATGCTTTGATTAAAGTTAACAGTTAATTTTTCAGAGATAAATCGTTCTTAACGAAATCAATCGTTTTGTACTACATTATTTTTATACTATTAATCTTCATTTATGAGATAGACATGCAGTTGAGCCATGGAGGAATGTGGGGGTGGGGGGAATAGCAACCACGAAATTCAGTCTGCCTGAACATTTGTATAGTGGAACTGAGGAAACCCGTACTTCAGATAACTGGCAACAGGATTTGAACTTACGTGTTTCTACTATATATTGTTTTAAAATGTGTGATTCTATTCATTAGATTAGATTCATATCTTTATATTTACTTTAATTCTTCTGGCTTTTTATGTATGACTCAGGATTTATATATCCCTTAGTAACTACGAGTGAGATGCGACCCTAATGTTTATTTACCCGGTGAGACTGAGGGAAACCCTACTTAGAATGATGACTTTGAACTTGTACTTATGCCTGACCAACAGTAGTTTAAAGTTTGCAATTGTATCCAGTAGATGGTGGACTCTACATTTTTTTTTTTTTTTTTTTTTTTGCACAATTTAATTTAATGACGATATCTGAAAAAGATAACTGCAACCTTAAGCCAGCTTACAAATAGGAGTGTAGAGGTGGTGGTGGCCGGAAGCCTAATTTAGGTCTTATCTCAATATTTCCTTCGTGGGACTTTGCAAAACCTGAGTGAGAGCAACTAAGTTAAATTGGGGACCTTAACAACTAGGCCATGAAAGCTGGATCTTTTGTATTATTTATACTTTGCCGTTATTAAGCAAAATATACTTATTAAAGATCATATTGTTTGCTTACTTATGAAAAATAGGAGCACTACAGAATTGCTAGAGAACTGTATGCTTCTTTCATGATTATCGTGTACTGTAAGGTAGATAATGAGTAGTGATTATGGGTGTTCTACTCGAAGCCATGTCTATGGCTTGAACTTCGCTGGGTAAAGTGAATCCATGGTGGTTTGCTATCATTCAAGTGTTATGTAAGCACATTTTTAGTAATTTAAACCCTTCCTCCTTGTAAGCAAAAATAAGCACTCTTCGCTTGTGCTTACGTAAGACCTGACAAATGTATTATTGTTATTTCATACTAAAAATGTTTGAATCTTTAAATGTACACTAACATGTTGAAAGAGAATCTTATGTAAACATTGTTCTGATCCACTCCACCCCCTTTGTCAGATAAACTAAGTAAAGCTTGAGCCCTCTTTCTCTTGAATGCTTTCGTAGTACTTGAGCCACACTTTTGCCATTAGCTTCCATCCTAAGGATGGAGCCTACAGTTTAAAGTGGGCTCCGAATCATGTGTGTCTCACTGGGTATTGAGCCTGGAACCCTTTAGTTAGGCAGCAAGCGTTAGGTTATCACTTACCCACTAAGGACACATATTATCTATATAAATAATATGTATTTTTCAGCTCGTTGCATTCACACACTTCTTTGAAAAATACGAAAGTTATTTTGAAGTTAAAAAAAAAAACTTTTGGAACGCTGGTCTTGAAAACGTCCACTGTCTGCTATATTATCCATATTTTTGTTGCTCAAGAATTGAAGCCCAGTTTTAACATTTTTATAATACTTTCCGCAATAGAACACCTGCTATTTTTTATATGAGAATTATGTCCCCTTTTTGAGCTTGAAGGCTGCAATTTGCTATGTTGGAAGTGAAGGTCAAAGTAACTATGTCAAAGATAATTAACCTAGTACATTTTCTTCGAAAAAGGTGTGTTTTCTAGTGTTGAAGAAATCGTATGCTCGAATAAATAAAGAGTGAACAAAGCTTGAACCACCTCTTTCATGGATGCTGACGTAATACTTGAACGACTTCTGTCTGGATCCGGATATTTTGGATATCTAAATTTATTAATCAATTCAGTGCTATTGATACATTTAAAATAACTAAAATTAGTAATATTAAACACTGTTTTAAATAGCACCAATTTTATTTATTTTAAATGTGTGAATAGCACTGAACACTGATAAATTTAGATATCCAAAATATCCGGATCCAGACAGAGGTCGTTCAAGTATTACGTCAGTATCCATGAGAGAAGTGGTTCAAACTTTGTTTATTTTTGCTGGGCATTTATGTATTATGGAGAGGAAATCTGCATAATCTTTCTTACAGAGGTGAAGGGGTTTTAAAATGACTAAAATTGTCCTGATGTAATATTTGAACGACCCTATATTCAAAAGTCAGATCCGATATCCGAAACGCACATTCGGATTTCTGAAGTGAAGGAAGTGCGACAGACAAGACAAAGTCATTGAACCCCAGATAGTAATTAATAATAAATATAAATATTGGTACACTTTCATACCTTTAAACTTTAGCACAACAGCAGTTGAACAGAACAGAAACAGAGCATCAGATAATTAAGATGACCGGTATCCAAGTAAAAACTGTCATGTTCCAGAGTTATTGGCAGATCCATCCTATACCCGCAATTATACCTTTAGTGAAAGTATTTTACTTAAAGAAGGCAATGCCTGAGAATATTCACTTACACTTCATTTGGGGACAGTTCCCAAAACACTTACGTCCCCGGCTGTTTTGATTCCCGATTTCCAGCAAATGTAAAATTCCAATAATAATACCTCAACTCGCAAGAAGTATTTTGCCAGCAAATCCTCATTCCACAGAGAAAAATACGTACCTGACAATTACCGGCCACCAAATCTCATAGACAGTAACATTCTCTTGTAGAAATATGCTCTAGTACTATATATGTGCCAGTATAGATATCAGAACCTCGGATTTGGATCCGAAACCCGAATTCGGAACCGAAGATCAGGATATCTGAAACCGGATCCGTTTGGCCATCTTTACTTTGAACTGACCTCTCAAAATAGTCTTCTTACCCAGCAGATCATTGTAAGATGCCCACTCATTTGGTGGAAGATGTCTAATACATTATAATTAAGTAATAGTGAAATTAAAATGTGAAACTTCATGTCTACATTATCTATAATACGACTAAAATATACGAACAAGAATGGATATGTTTCTACCACTTCAGAAAATATTTGTTACAATCTCCACCTTAGCGACATCTGCTTGAAAGCGCGTATTTCCCTCCTTATGTGATAAATATATGCACCAATTTAATGCAGAAATGACTTTACGTTTTGCTTGAAACGAAAAAAATAGTTGTTTAACGTATAGTATATATTCTATTAAACATACATGTAGCGAGTAGCCGTAGCTCAGTTAGTTGAGCGTTGGCTTCGTATTCCTTAGGTCTTGGATTCGTTTCCCGCGGCACCCATCGTGACAGGTTTATCCAGGGTTATTCTTTTTCACACAAGGTTAATGCTGAGATTATGCCTTGAAAACTAGACCCTGGCCAACTTCTTTCTCACATATTTTCCCCACCCCTATACCGGCCTCAGCAGGCCACCAATAACATTCAAATTCTGTTGAATATCTACGTAGACTACCAATTAGAAATGTTCTTGTAAAACTACATTCTATTCAAGAAGATTAGCTCAGAGAAATGAAAGCTTTACCTGAAAACAGTAAAAATAGTCTTTATTTAATACAATGCATTTACGTAGTTGATATCTATTCCAAACCTTTGGGGCAAGACGCCACTTCATTTGTTTCCCTCCATGCACATAGCTTTTTGATACAGTCTAAGGAAGTACTTGACAATCAAAACTACCTTATTTAATTGCATTTTCTACTCTGTCGTGGAATTTAGCCTGATCCTAAACTGTTTACTGACTAGAGGAAATTATTTTTAGGCTAAAACCAGATTTTTTAAAAAGGGATTACATCACAGATTACCTTAAATTCATGTAAAGCAACGATCTCCAACAAAAGACGACAGCACTATCTCCGTATATGTCTAATGTATTTTTATCGTTGCACGAAATTTCAATGCTGCTCCTACAAATACAAGGCTAGAGAGTTCTAACTTTCAGGGAAGAAAGTTTATAACCAATTCAAGTGCATGATCGATGTCGATTTTTTATTTTCGCTTTCCTTCATTGTTGAAATTCCTTCATTGTTGTTGTGAATATCAAAACCTATAAAAATGAAGCTCTTTCAACAACGGACAAAAAAGAAAATTAAAAACCGACATCAATCATGCTCTTGAATTAGTTATCAACTTTCTTCCCTGAAAGTTTGAACTCTCTAGGTTTGAATTTGTAGGAGCAACAATGAAATTTCGTGTAACAATGAAAATACATGAGACATGTACGGAGGTAGTGCTGCCATCTTCTGTTGGAGATCGTTGCTGTACATTAACCTTAAAGAGCATACTGACTAGTTATTTCACACCATACAAAATTTCCATCTAGCGTCGTAGTTATGGAATTCCACTACTGTAGGCATTTCCCCCCGATAGGTATCTTCCCTTAAATCACTCTATACAGGAATTTTACAATGTTACAGACAAAACATTAACTTGAGTATATTTTACACATTTAGAAATACAAAAATTAGCTCTAACTCGTATTTTATTTATTTGTTTAGAAAGTGGGAGGAACACTAGTTTTGGGGAACGCATCGAGTTAGTGTAATTGCAAACAACAGTGAAGTTTGGCTTCGGATATGGATAAATTGTGAATTGATCAGAATAAACATGACAGAGAAATACAAGTTTAAACTTTTTTTTTCGCTATTTATCAATATTTGCTACTAAGCTTTTGCCTGCTTCAATGACAACTTCTGATCTTAATGATACTTGTTGTGGGTTACTTTTTTATATATAGAATTGTATGTTACTGTTTACACTATCTACACTGAGAGACATTTACAGTTTTAATAAACGGAATTACGAAGATTTTGAAGTAGATATAGAAAAAAAAATGTGATCTTGGTTACATCTTGTCGGTATTCCATCTACGCGTATATTTTTGCAGCAAAAGAATGGAGAACTTAATGAACTCAATGTTGCCCATGCTCTTGCTAAATATCCATTTAAAATAATCCACTACTGATCAAAAATACATAGAACCGGTATATATCTTTAGTTAGGCTTTGCCCCTGCGTGTCTCTGCTATTGTTTCGAGAGAGCTGCTCTTCTCTTGTCTTCGAGTACAGTTGAAATGGTTTCTACGTGTCTGCGGCTGGATTCGAATATTGTGATTGACAGTCCGGCGCTTTAACCACTAGACTACGGGGACATCTGTTGAGAAGAATATGTTGATTATGCACTTTATCAACTCACACATGAAATGTAGTAACGTAGACAATAATTTTCCCATTATAGAATGACTTTCGCATAGTATGTGAAGTTTTACGTAGCTCCCGCTATTTTTTCATTACACCGACTTTTTCGAAAAGAACTAAATTCATTATGGATTAATATCAATACGGCAAATGTAACTCCAACTAACCTCCGATTTATGTACTGGGATTACTGGCATTTTTCCTAGATTAAGGATATGATCAAATTACTATGACTACTGTTATCGTCTGCAACTCGGTTTTTCTTGTGTACATATAGATGAAGTTAAGCCAGAAGTAGGAAACTTGTATTTTATTTTCCATTTAACATTAGAACTCTATTTGCTAAGCGTGTAATATTCCTGAGAGCTGCAGAGTCCAGAGTGTATACGTAGGATGAACTCATGTATACTATACAGGGAACCGCAAAATTACACCGACAAATCCATCTCACGAGCTTCATAATTTGAAAATAAGGGGGGAAAAGCATAGACCATCGATGGTGCACAAATCCTTCGCCTCAGCGTTAGCATGGGAACAATTCTTGGCTATAAGCTGCCGAAAATGTGTGAAAATAAACTCTATAGATTGATATTTCCAGTACCATTAAGAATAGAACTGAGTACCATCAAAATCTTCAAACCTGCTCTATCCAAACATTGATATTCCAAAATTGTGGAATGGGTGCCAGGGGATTCCCCAAAGGAAGTAGACGATACCCAGGAATTCTCTGAAGTAAAGGTGGTTCGAAATAAGCATCGATGGAACTACCTTCCAGCTAGTAACAATAATTCGTTTACAGGAAGTCAGTTTCTCAAATACCTTTGCGGAACGATTTTATTAGAAAAGATGCGTGGTTGCATAACAAACATGAGTAAATTACAAACATTTCAACGAACTCTCGCGGTTCTTTTATCAGTAAAAGAAATTGTCATTGCCCGGTTAGATGCCAGAGCTTACGTTTATCATTTATACTCATATGGAAAGTCGTCTTATTCGTTCTTATTTCGACCCGTATTTACTCCAGAAAATGTATGGAAATACCTCCATTGCACAATTTTGGAATATGGATTTTCAAATAGAGCAGTTTTGAAGTCTTTGGAGGTACCATGTTCTACAGTTCTACTGTTAATGGTATTGGCAATACCAAGCTCTGGAGTTCATTTTCCCACGTTTTGGGCAGCCTATAGCGCCAACACGAAACATTTGTCCAACTTCGATGGTCCATTCTTTTTTTACATTTATTTTTATGTCAGGAATCTCGTGAGGTGTTTTTTTTTGTCTGTGTTATTTCGCAACACACTGTACAGGTAGGGCTATTTAGACTGAAATAATGCTTGTACAATACAAGACAGAAGTTTTACTAGATATCCTTGCTTAAAATATGTTATCCAGTTTGTCCATTTTTTTTAAAAAGGCAATGGAAATATAGGAATCCCTCCCTCAAAGAAAATAACTAAGCGTTTATGCACTATATTTTAAATACTTTCTTTGTCTTATTTAGTGCACAGCATTATTCTCTTTCGTCGAACTTTAGTATGTAAAAACATTTCAGTTAAAACATTCACAAATACGTTTTTTTAATTATGTTTTTCTTCTTTTCAGGTGAGTAGTTTAAACATTTTGGACAGATGAAAATATGCTAAAGGGTTTACGTAAGTACAATCTTTTTCATTGAATGTCATTAATCTATTTTTGTTTATTCTATCAGATTAATAAAGTACCTTATAATATGGACATCTGCACGTACAGGACAATATTGCTCAGACAGCAAGGATTCTTTATCTACTCTAACTTTGCCTACAAGGATTTTCGAGAAATAAGTTTTCATGTGACGGAATCACTCCTTCAGAAAGACATGGCATCGGAATTACAAGATCTTTACTCCTTCGTTCTACTAAAAATGAAATAAAAAATAATGTTCAGTGAACATGAGAACGTGCCTGTTTCACCTAAACAAGGGCTTAACTGTTTGAATTCACTAGATTTAAATAGAACATTTCGCGTCTTGTATGAACACCAATGTATTTCCACCAACATTTGGCTTTTTGAGCCTGTGATATAACTTTGTTTTGATAAGCTTTATTTTCTATGGGCCATTTTAGTAACTATTCATTTTGGTCTGTCTCTAGTATCTGATTGCAGTGCATTTCTTAAAATTCACAAACATCCGCGCCCCAGACGAGATTCGAATCTGCAATCCAGTGGACAGTAGCCAATCGCCCTAATACACTTGATGACCAAGGTTTGGCTCTTGTACCTGTGATATTACGTGCTAACAGGCCTTTTCTTTTCCTTTCTGTACTCCACAACATACATTTGGTAAAACTATTAGTCAATTTTAAAACTCAATTTTTAAACTTTTTATTTTATTTACACGTATTTACTTATTTATTTAACTGGAACGGTTCCTTCGTCGTTTATGCGGTAGATCCAGTCCAATCGGTCTGTTTTTCTGTCATTTTCATTGAAACGGTTGAAGATCTTTGACACTTGGCACTATCTTATTTACCTATTTTAGATGTCTTAGTAGAAGCGTGCGATGAGGTAAGTCTACAGGTAAACATAGATAAAACAAACTATATGATAACAAGCCAAAACACAGGGAATGAAGGAAATAAAAACATAAGAATTAGGGATGAGGTCATAAGAGAAAGTAAATAAATTTAAATACTTGGGAGCATACGTAACAAGCCAAAACGAGTTCACAGAATAAATAAAAAGTCGCTTAGTATCGGGCAACGCGTGTTTCTATTCAGTCCAAAAACTTCTAACATTGCAATTAATATCAAGGAAATTGAAATTGAAAATATACAGAACGGTTATTCTGCCGGTAATACTATTTGGTTGCAAAAGTTGGAGTACGACCCTAGCAGATGAACATAAATTACGTGTGTTTGAAAATAAGTTTTGAGAAATATATACGGGCCGAAACGGGACGAGATGACTGGAGAATGGAGGAGACTGCATAATGAAGAACTCTAGGAACTACAATTGACCAGATGTAAAAGTAATGAAATCACGACGACTAAGGTGGGCAGGCCATGTAGCTCGGATGGGAGGAAAATGAAGATTATATTCCATCTTGGTTGGGAAGCCGGGGGAAAGAGGTCGTTGGGAAGACCGAAACGTCGTTTGGAGGACATTATTAGAAGAGATCTTCGAGAAGTAGATGTTCGTGATCAAAACTGGCTTGATGTTGCCCAGGATAGAATCGTATGCAGAATGTTTGTTACTGCGCCGAACGTTAGTTATATATTGGTGACCACCTCGGTTGGCCTAGCCATTAGTGTGTCTGACTACGGATTGAGGTGTACGGGGTTCGATTTCCGGCGCTGCCAAGGATTTTTCCAAGGCGTGTAGTTCTCTCGAGTAACACACATACGTGTTTTCAACGTTGATTTTAGGTTCATTTCGTTGATGAACCGTTATCGGTTGAAAAAAAATACGTTTAGTTTTAAACCATATTTCAATAAAGACGTCATTGCGTTGATAAGGCGTTAATACAACGTGTATTCAATATGTTATTTTCAACTACGGCATAGATTTTGTTTAATGTGTTTCTTACTAATGTTATGTCAAAAAATATATTTAAAAACTAATTGAGTGACACAAACTAAATTTTATGTTTTCATGTTCACGTTGAAAAACGATTAAATTTTAAACCATATTTAAACGAAGATAGAATTTCGTTGATACGACGTACTTTCAACTATCATTCATACTATGTCCTAGATTTCGTTTCACACTTGTATTTCTAATTTAATTGCTTAAACATTATAATTAAAAGCAAATACAATGAAATTAAGTACATTTTTCATGTTCTCATTTGCATGTTGAAAACACTGAATTTTGAACTATATTTGAACGAATACTTAATTTCGTTAATCTATGACATAGATTTCTCTTTATGTGTGTTTTCTAAGGCGACATATTACACTTACTGAGAAATACAAATTTAATAGTGCAGCGATGGTCAAAGTGTTAGACTAAAGAAGAAAACCTGCGCATATGAAAGAAAGAAGGAAAGTATTCTTTGTTTTTATTCGCACACGATGGTGAATAACGCGTAGCAACTCCATTCTAGACTGCCTGTTAATACACATATCGTAAAAGAGCATTGAACTCGCAACGTTGATACATGGATTAGGGGATAAGACGACAAGTTAACAGAGAGAAGTGCAGAACATTCTTGTGTTCGAATCCCACAGCAGCCGCTGGGGTTATTTACTGTTGGAAAATTAACACCGTATATCATGAGGAAAGCAACGGATAAATGTGTGAATACCAATAAACAGCATTCATGCTTTGTTTTAGCCAACTAAACCCGTTTCTTCTCAGCCATTATTCAACGTCGAATAAACCGTTGAACAGGCGGACATTTCGGTACATTTACAACGTTAACATAACGTTTAATCCACGTATTTTCAACGTTTGTGTGCTACTGGAGTATGGAACGGTACCCACCCAGAACCTTGATGCAATTGGAGAGCTGCTATGAATAAAAGTTAGTGGCCATCACAGTGAGAGCTTAGGCTCTCCTTTACCAACCCACCTGGTCAGCGTGTGAGCAGTAGACCAATCTCCTCCCTCCGGGGAGAGGCCTCATCCAGTAGTGGATTGAATATGGCTGCGATTTATTATTTATATATATTAGTACTTCTTCGACTTCTCCACACAGCCCGAGAAACTATCCTCAAATTTCGCATGTCTAAATCTGACGTCTCTTCAGGTGGACGACTGTCCGCATATTTCGCGACACCAGTGAACCGTAAAAAAAGTTCCAATAAAATTTCTAATACGTAATTTGATAAATAAATATAATTTGATAAATTCTCCTCGTAATGGTACAGAAAGCCTTCTGATCTCTGCGACCGTTTTAGTTATACGTATAAATATAATTTTATTGTACGGATAGGAATAAATGGTTTGGAACGGCAGACGGGGAAGCTGAGGTACAAAAATAGCATTTGAACTGTCCGGTTAGGTTAATACCCAAGTGTGTGTGTTTGTGTGTTCTTTGACCTTGGCCTTGACATTGAACTCTGTGCACGAGGCACACTAGGGGACCAGACTCCACCTCCTTCACCGTAGATCGATACACAACCCACGTGCGAGTCAACTCACTACGCTGGGACAGTCCTCGAAACCACGCGCTAGTTTAGTTCATCCTTCAATATCAGCTCCCTAAAGGCCAATGCGGAAGAACAATATGACATCATATTGAAAAGGTGAGATTCTGATTGTCTCTACCAGAAAATACAAGAAAAAGCAACAATGCAATTACTTTCCAACACAACACAGTTATTTCCATTTCCTATTGCTCATTCGTCAGTCTTCTTTCTCCATTTACCACTACACTAGCTAACATTTCTAATTTAAGTCAAAGCAGTTAACATTTTCCTAATGTTTGTCAACGAAAAAAAAAAAAAAAATGAATTTCACGGAAGAGCAATTTGTAAATTTCGTTTTAAAAAACACAAGCACTTTGCTTAGTTTCAGTTTATTGTTTCATACACAGAAATAAGCCTTAACGTTGAAAAAAAAAACGTGTGTTGCAATATGAACAAATTGTGTAATAAATTAACAGGGACGAAATATTTCGTCTAAAGACAGTGCAATTTAATATTTACGATTTTTGAGTGAGTGAATTGCTATTAACGTCCTAAACAACCTATTGATCTTCCAAGGACGGGACCTAAAGTTTTTAGTAAAGTGGACTCCGAACTACACCGTTCAATGAACCTCGGTGGGAATTGAACCTATGACCACGCACACAGAAAGCGAGCCCGCTAACCTCTGGCCACCCCGAGGCCTGTCTGTTCGTTTTTTGAAGGCTGGGGAGAAATAACCAAATATCACGCTAGGCTTTATTACCAGCATAAAACTGGACGCTTGTTCTAAGGATAAGTCTCTAAATCAGAGGCTTTCGGCTACCCTTGGTACAGCTGATTCAATTAACTAATTATGACTTAGGGAACTCACAGGTTCATTGCCGCAGTAACAGGTGTTCCCCATTGGATTCTATCCTAGGCAAGATCAAGCCAATTTTAACCACAAACACCTACCTCTCGAAGATCCCTTCTAATATTATCATCCCAACGACGTCTTGGTCTTCCCAACGGCCTCTTTTCCTCCGGTTTCCCAACCAGGATGAGCTTCATGGCCGTTGTTATTTTGTTATTCTGATAATACCGGATGAATCGTGCAGTCTGTGGAGCTTTTCATGGCTATGTATTATAGGGGTGCAACCAGGCACCGATATGCTCAAAATTTGATTTCGCATAATTATCTTATTAGTTGTAGTATGCTGAGCTTAATTAATATATTGAAAATTTACTCCCAGCCTGAATCGAACTCAAGAACTAGCAATATTTTCGTGTTTGGGTTTAATTAAAATAGAGGAAACATACTTTTCGCAAATTGTTACTTTCTTATCAAGACGCTGATTTCAGTATTCATATTCAGAGTATACGACGTGTGATGATGCACTAATGAAGAATGCAGCTTTCAATAGTAGTGATGCAAACCAGTGCCAATGAACTTGGTTCAAGCGTATATAATGCAGATTCAACAAAGCATGTTGTATGCCAAACATGAGGAAATGAAATGATACATTTACGAGTCAGTGCTCTCCCAGTTTAATCTTTTAAGACTATTGTTATGCGCAGCTGCAATTGTGCTTAAATCAGCTATCATAGTGTTTCTACAATTCATTAATCGTCAGCATGTTAGTTACATCATACTGATACAATTCCTGTGCAATTTCGATTGCTTTTTTTTTTATTATTGCTTGTACTCTGCATACCTTAAACTAATCTCCTTTCAATGCCTCAGGCTACATCGTTTCTGTAATAGAATGTTTTAATTCTTTGGTTTTTGTCTTTTACTTCTTTTTTCGTATTTCCTCATAAAGGAAACGCAAGCACTAAATTTAGATTGCGAAAACAAATGGATGTAGTTGCTGTGGCTGCTGCACTCATGTGTTGTTAGTTTGTAGTCAATAATTCTCTGATGACAAGGTAAAAAAGGCTTTCCTAAACTCTTGGCAACATTACCACTCTTCATTTACTTTTTCGTTGTGGCTCGTTCTACCAAATAGCCTATGCTTCTCGTAGACATGTGTTTACGTGAAGGACCCCCCCCCCCCGTGAGATAGTGATAAAGAGGGACTGGGGAGGAACAGGGGTTCGAGTGTTTCTAGTGGCCATCCTGAATGAAATTTTTTGTCTGTTCTCTGTTTCACTCTGGCCTCCCTACTTTCATTCTCTTCGCGGGGAAGTGCTAAATAAGCCCATAGATGCCTAAAGATCATAAATAAAAGTTTGGATCAAAGTACTGTGTCTTTATGGATACTGATATTTCTGTAGTGGAAGTTTATTTGAGTTGCGTCCTTTTAGTTTTATAACAATAAATCTTATATTACAACTCACGCTTTTCAAGGCTTAGAATGACAATTTTGAAAACAGTGCACGCTAAGTCTTAATTGCTAATCTGTGTATTGACATTCGTTGTCAAGTGTCCCGGTTTTAAGCTTGAGAAATCTGGTAAGTCTATCCAGACCCTAACTCTAAAGCCAATTAAGATATTCATCCACATTATACAACTGTGCTGAGATGAACTGTTTTGTCAATAGGCTGAACAATATCCGTTTGAACATGTGAAGAATCTGTGGGTTCTATTTATTACTCTATGTTAAAGAAAATAAGAGAGAGACCATATAATTCATGAGGGCGGGCGTGAAGTAAGAAACGACAGAAACCAAGACCAATGTCCTGCCTGTGTGACGTCACAACAAATCATACCGCGTATTCAGAAGCAGATTTAATACGTGTCCCAGATCTCTGGAAATTTATGAGACCTCCTATCCCCCACCACCAAAAAAATTACCGAAATATTCCTTGCTTGTCAACGTTCACTGTTGATAATTATGCGAGCTCAAAACGTGGTATGCTGTACTAGTTTTTGGTAGATCATATCTTAGCAATTAATTCATATAAGAAGCCACTATTTTTTGATATGATAAATCTTTATGAATAGTTTGTGATGTCAAAAGAATTTTTTGTACACGGTGTACAGAAATTCCGACAACTTTCTGACAAGGAGTTTAGGACACTGTTACTTTTTCTGTAACCATAACGGAAAGTTGAATTTTGAACCCAAATTTGAATTTTGTTGTTGTTTGTTCTTGACACCAAAACAGGAAAAAAGGTATCTTTGTCATTTGTCGAATTTCGCTTCACTCATTAGATACAGTGGTTTAAATGGGACTATGTCAGAACGCCCAGTGGTCAGATCGCCCACTTCTGAAAATGGTCAGAACACCCACAGAAACGGACAGATCGCCCACCAAAACGGCAAAACACGCAAATTCAGAAATGGTCAGAGCGCCCACCGGTCAGAACGCCCACTCGTAAAAATGGCAACAACATTGGATTTATGTCAGAACGCGCCCACTGGTCAGATCGCCCACTTCTCAAAATGGTCAGAACGCCCACCAAAATGGTCAGAACACCCAGTTTAAAAAGGATCAGAACGCCCATCAGATGATCCCCACAGGTTAGAAAATACAAACCCTACCGAGGTACACAGTTAATACTTTAATTTTTTGCAGATTAATACTTATATTAAATCGACATTGAACAAACATAATAGAAAAAACCTCGGTAAATCGACATTGAACAAACAAACATAATAGAAAAAACCTCGGGAATACGTTCACAAAGTCTACCAGTCAGAACACCCACTCTTAAAAAAGTGAGTCGGAGTCCAGTCAGGGGCTGTGCACATAAGCTACCACCAGGCTACAGCAGCGAGTATACTATTTATATGATAATGTTGCGTTCGCGTGTGTTTCGTTCCTAAGTATAATTATCTGCTATGTGTTATTATGTTGTTATATTATGTGCACTCATAATAATAGCGGGTACCCATAAAGCTTGATATGAATATTTATGTTTGAGTGAAAGGAAAGTATACCGACCTTAACTCCGCCATAGTAAATAAGGCGGAATAAATGAAAATACCATTACAACAAACACTAATAAACGATTCTAAAAATGTGGCTAAGTAGAGTAGTTTGCTTTTTCTATACCGCCATAGGGAAAATAGCATGGTGTTCAACAGAGTGTGACTCCCCTTATTAGCGTGACGAATAACCGTATCGAATCGAATGAAATTACTTTGTGAATCAACTGTGACGGTAGCGAGCCAGATAGAGTTAAAAATTATTTGAATGAAAATATTTTATTGTAATGTTTGTATTATTGAGAAGGGAAGATATATTAAATAATGCTGATTCAATTTCTAACGACATGCTAAGCTTTCAATACCATTCCAAGATTGATCTTCCCAGAGTCTGTTTTTCCGATGTATCTTAAGAATTTTGATTAGAGTCGAACCTACGTATGTCTTCAAAGTGTACTTTTAATGAAATCGCCAAGACAGATTTGTATATTGACATAGAGTTCTGGACTTCAACCTGGAATCGAACTGACACCCATTTTGTTAGCCTTCCTGTATGCTAGATTAAAGAAACGATCCCAGGTGAATTTGCACGGGAATCCCTCAGATTGGTCTACAAGTTGCAATAATAATGTCTAAAAAGGAAAACTTACTGCCTATGCCCTTCCTATGTAGTGACAGTCAAGGTAATATAACGTAAGATCTTAACGCAGACGAGGAATTCTTGAAATTTAACTTCCAGAATATAAGTCTGGTTTACGGTAATGTTGTCAAGATTCGGATACCGGAACTGCCTCGGAGTGAATTGGAGTCGGGGTCAAGACTCGAACCTGCGTGCCTTTTGGAAGTATTTTTGTGTTAGTTGCGTTGCCACAGAGAAAATAAAGGTTTCTAATCAAACTAAGAGAGTACATAAAATGTTTAATTATCCTTACATGTTTTGGACTCTAAGCTTGCAAATGAAAATTAATGGCTAAACCCCGTCTCGTGTCGTGACGGCTATGAACTAAACCAAAGTACTGCCTATGCCCTTCCTATGTAGTGAGAGACTTGCTATTGGACCCTTGTTTAAAAAAAGTAGCTAGGTCCATTTCATGTAAAGGGAAACTTGGTGTTACGGTGGCGATGAACTAAACCAAAGTACGAGGACCGCGGTAGCTCAGTTGGTAGAGCGCTCACCTCTGGTGCTAGGGGTCGTCGGATCGATCCCTGCTCATGCTATGTGGGCTTTGTGGTGGACAAACACCGTGTGCGTGGGTTTTTTCGGGGTGCTTTCACTTTTTTCATTCCACCAATTCATCCCATCATCATCCATAAGGCCTGAGCCATAGTTGCCTAAAGGCCTTAAAATAAATTCATTCATAAACCGAAGTACTACCAAAGTCCTTTTCATGTCAGGAGAAACTAGGTGTTACTGCAGCAATGAACCAAGTCATTGTTAAAAGCTACCTAAGTTCGTTTTATGTAAGGGCAAACTTGATGTTACGGTGGCGATGAACCTTTTGAAAAAATGCCTAATCCCGTCGCATGTTGTGGGGAACTAATGTTACGGTGGCGATGAACCAAGTCATTGTTAAAAGCTACCTAAGCCCCTTTCATGTAAGGGAAAGTTGGTGTTACTGTGGCAATGAATCTTTTGAAAAAATGCCTAATCCCGTCGCATGTTGTGGGGAACTAATGGTACGGTGGCGATGAACTAAACTAAAGTACTGCCAATGCCCATCCTATATTGTGACGATTCATGTTGTTACTGTTACGATGAACTTGAAGAATTTTTCGCAATGCGAAAAGTACATTATTTTGCACGAGTGTAGCAACGTTTCCCACTAGACCACGGAGAAAAAGAGTACTTGGTGTGCCGAATGGAATCCAACAGATCTGAATTAGATTGGTAATGTTATGGAAGTCTGTTGCGTCGATAAACTTTTGATAATTTTATCGATTTTATTATACTATACAAGATTCGCGTCTATTGAGCATCCGAAAGGGAGAAACGGTTGGATGATTTAAGTTGAAGAAACGGTTGCATCCGGGTGACTACGTAATTTTGGTGAAAACAGCTGTCGGAATGAAATTTATGATGCATGTTGCGAAGTAAAGGGGGATATTTTAAATGACGCTGTA